>VYZP01038958.1:11790-36211 GCA_013400635.1 Hypocryptadius cinnamomeus | reverse complement strand
CAGGTCCATCAGGCGCCGCTCCCGCGGCCGCAGCGGCCGCCGCCCCGCCGCCGCCCGGTGCTGCCGGTAGCGCAGCACCTCCTCGTAGCGCTCGCGGATCTGCCGCGCCAGGGCGGCCTGGCCGCCGCCGATCTCCTCCTCCGGCGGGTAGAGGGGGGCGCCGGGCGGGGACGGGGGCAGCTCCTCGCGGGGCGGCGGCGGGTGCTCGGAGCCGGGGATGAACAGGAGGTTGAGCAGGGTGCCCAGGAGGAAGGCGAGGCAGCAGCCGGCCGCCACCGCCGTCTTCCTGCGCCTCATCGCCACTTCGCTGACGGCTTGTCCAGCCTTTCGGGCTTCTCTCCTCTCGCCCCTTCCCCNGAAGGAAGGAAGGAAGGAAGGAAGGAATCTATTTTCTTGTCGTGGATAAATCATGACTAGCCTTTCTTTAAACAGTTTATGAAACTCGAGAGCTTTGATCGCTGGGATCTGAAGTTCTCATGGGGGAGCTGGTACTCCTGCTGCAGCTGCTGAAGAAGAAACAAAACTCCTTTACCCGATTCAGTTCAAAAAGCACCTACTGTGAGACCGTCTGGTCTAACGTTCATTTTTTATTCTACTGCAACGCTCATGCTATGCGAAACGCAATAGGAATTTCCATACCAGCATTTACATCCAAATGGACCCGCTGAGATTCATGCTGATGTGTAACAGCCCTACAATGCAGCCCCTTCTGGCAAGTGCCGCGGTGCCGGCGCACCGGCCAGCAGGACTCCCACCCGGCCTGTCCTGGGTGAGCCCCCTGGGCTGACCCGTGTGCCCGGGCTGCGCGGATCCAGCTGAGCCCGCCGGGAGTCCCAGCAGAGGCTGCCAGGGGTGATCCCACCGTTGCCTTCTCTCCGGGGGTACCGGAGCCAGCGGCGCTTGCATTCAAGCCGGCCTTTATTTCCCGCATTCGGGGGGTGTTTGTGGATTTCCGAGTCCTTCCTCAGTCTCCCCCTCGCCCCTTTGCTCACCTCAGTATTCGTTTTGTTTACGAGGAAGCGGGATCAGAGCGCAAGCCGCAGGGCCGGCCGCCGCGGGGGGATGCCGGGCAGGAGGGGGAACGCGCCGCATCCCGCACCGCTCCCGGCCTTGCCTCGGGCCCGGCGCGCCGAGCCGGGGCGATTCACTTGTCGCCGGGGGATGAGCACCGCCTCTGCCAGCGGAAAGCGCCCATCGACGCGCCTTCCCGCGGACGCGCGATGGGGACGGGAGGTACGGAACCGCCGTGCCGGGGACAGGGACATCTGCCCCGGCGACCGCGACCTCCACCGCGCCTACCGAAGGGGGTGCGGCTGCCCACGGAACGGGGGACGGGGGTGTGTGTGCGAGCTCTCAGGAGCTCCCCGGCCCGGTCCCGGCCCGTTCCTCGCGCACGCCGGGAGCGGCGGCGGTAGCTCCGACAGGTTGCCCGCGGTGGAGCTGAGAGCGCCGGGGAAAACCAGCGCGACCCACCCGCCCCGGCGGGGCTCCGCGGCCCGACCCGCGTACCTGCAAGACGTTGGCGTGGCGCAGCCGCTGCAGCAGGATCATCTCTTTGACGATCTTGTAGGCGGCCAGGCGGTAGCAGTCCCCCAGGGCGGAGAACTGCCGCACGCAGTGGGCGATGTCGTGCCCGCCGAAGTCCACCGCCTTCAGGGCCACGGCCAGCGTGCGGTTGAGGACCGCCTTGTAGACCGCCTTGGTGTAGCCCGAGCCCAGGTACTGCACGCCGCTGACATCGCGGNTTTTTTTCTCCCCCTTTTTTTTCCCCCTGCCGGCTATGCCGGCGGCAAAACGGCCCCGGGCGCTCAGCCGGAGCTCAGCCCCTTACGACGCGCCCGCATGACACTTGCCTCCCTGCTTTCAAGGCTCTGAAGCACTTATTATTAGCGGGACACGGGGCGGGCGGGGGGATCCCCGTCCCGCTGCCCCCGCCGACGCGCGCTGATTGACAGCCCGGCCCTTCCCGCGGCCCGGCCGAGCAGCAGGGGGGCCTGGGAAACGTAGTCCCCCGCAGAAGCCCCGCCGGCCGCCGGCGAGCCCGGGAGCCGGGACTACATCTCCCAGGCTCGGCCGAGCCCCCCGGCGGGGAAGGCGCGGAGAGGGGCGGGACGGGCGGGCGGACCCCCCCGACGGGCGCTACCGGGCAGGGCGGGCCCTGGGCGCTGCCGCCGGGCGGAGAGGGAGCTGGGTGGCTGTGGTTCTTCCCACGCGTGGCCGCGCAGCCCGGGGAAAGTCGCGCCGGCAGCGGTTTGGGCGGGATGCCTTTATCCCCCTCCCCGGCAGCCAAGAGGTTTGGGAGGGTGTGTTGTACGAGCATCCACGTACCACAGAGCCACACAAAGGAGAGGGATTCGATGTCTTTTGCACACCAAAATAAAGCGAAAGGAGGCGGCTGCAGCCCGCAGCTGTGGGTTCGTCATTCGGAGTGAAAATTGCAGCGGTCGCGCCCCCTCCAGCCGCGGCACAACGCGGAGGAGAGCAGAGAGGGGATGGGGCTGCGTGTCACCCACGGGAAAGAACAGCCACAAATCACGGGCTCGGCAGGGGGTAGCCCCTGCCCCGTTGGAAATGTGAATTGCAGGGGTAAGCGCTAATGACATGGTTATCCATCAAGCCCACATTACGATGCTGTTAGCAACTAATTAACAAATACAATCAGCCCGCGAAGCTTCCACAAAGGAGAGACCATCAACAAGAGAAAAGCCGTAAAGAGTCAGGCGAGGCAAAGTTCACCACAATAGAAGTGGGAAATCATTTCCAATAAGGGAAAGGGACGAGACATTTCGGTAATACACATCGGAGAGACCGAAAGGGAAAAAACAACACAAAAAAAAAATCCCAAAACAGCAGCCACGGTTCCCGGGAACTAGCGATCAGTGATCGTCAGCCTTTCCTCCAGCACTGACAAAAAACGGAGCTCGGGGTAACTCAGCCCTCAGACTCCGCCCGTCCGCTGCCGGCGCCCAGACCCGCGGGGAAGCACCCGGGAGCGGAGGCAGCGGCGAGACCGGGAGGAGGCAGCCTCGGCAGGGGATGTGGAGACCGACCGTCTCTCCCAGCAGCCTCGGAGCCTTTCTGTCGCCGCTTCCCGAGAGCCCTCCGCAGGCACCGGGAGCACGGTCCACCCGCGGCCCCGCACACGGGGCGGGCAGAGGCTCGGACTGCGGCCGGACCAGGCGCCCCATGCCCGTGGGACTCCCGAGCCTGGCACCAACCACCGCAGAAAAGTGATGGGAGGGAGCGTAATCACCAATTAAAATTAAAAATAACAACTGTAGGAAGGGTGTGGGGGGGAGGGGGGGGGCTGTCTGCCCCCGAAGGGACAGCAGGCTCCCGGGCGCCCAGCCCAGCCTCCGCGGGCGCGCCGCTCCCGCATCCCGCTGCGCGCTGCCCCGCGGTACTTGTACTTGCTCCGCCCGCCGGGGCGGTGCCACCTGCCCTCCCCGCGGGTGAGGACCACGGCTCGGGGGAAAGCTTTTATGGATGGGGTGGGTCTTTTGGTTGGTTGGGGGTTCGGGTCTTCTTTTTGGGGGTTGGGGTTTTTTTCCTTTCCTTCATCGTTTCTGTTCTTACCTATCGGGAGCAGGGTTTCACCCTCCAGAGGCAGCCCCTTCCCGCTGCAATAAGTGGGATTTTCACGGGTGTAGAGGACGGGTAGCAGGCTGTTTTTATGGGTTTCTTTCCAAAGTAAAGGCGTTCATAACGGCAGGAAATGCATTTCCAAAGATGTTGTGACACCTGCAGCCCTCCCTGTTTTGAGCGGGATCCCCCCAGCCCCCGCAGGCGACCGGAGGTTCGGGTTGCCTTCCCGCGGTAGGTGCGGGAAATCTGAAGGCACCGGACCTCCCCCTCTGCCGAGCCCTTCCTCCACAGGCCCCTGGCAGGGCAGAGGGCTCCTAGAGAGACTCGGTGCATTATTACCCAGCCGGACAGCCCATACCCCGCGCTGCAGGCCAAGCCAGCGCGGAGGTGCCAGCGGTGCGCTCTTCCCGCTGCCCGCCGTCCTGCGCGTCCTCCGGGGAAATCACGGCGATTTGTCCATGCCTTTGAAACATGCACGCTCGGCTGGATTTACGGCTTGGTTGATACGAGCCAACACTTTTTATTATTGCACAGATAAGAGTCAGAATATAGCCGCGCTCGGTCGGAGCGGTTGTGCAAGCCCACAGAGGCGGCGGCTCTGGGATCGTTACGAGCGAGCGCTGTGAGCTCAGTGGAATATTGTTTACAGGCCAGACCGGGGGTGACCCGGGGCCAGCGGGCTCGTGGAGCGAGGAGCCGGCTTCTCCGAGAGGCCGTGCCCGCCCGCAGAGCGGAGTGTGGCCCTGGGGATGCTGCAGCCCCGTGGGGGCAGCTGAAGGCCCCGGCAGGGCCGGCGCGGAGAGAAGAGAGATCTTACTTTGCTGTGCACCTCGCGTGGTACCCGCAGCCCCGAGTGTTGGGAGGAGGGGCGCATCTCCCCGAGGCGGGGGCCGTGCCCGGTTTCTTGCAGACCGGGAGGAACAGGGTCCGCAGCGACACGGCGGTTCTCCCGTGAGCATCCCCGGGCGCCCCGGAGGTTGAGCACCCTCCGTGTTTGCGCAGTTTACAGGAACACAGCCGGACTGCAAAACAGATGCTCCGTAACAGCGGGTCACCTGTTTTTCACATCATGCTCGGTCTCAAAGCCGGTTTTCTTCATTATATCCTTCCCGACAGATACCATGAAATACATCACTCATTTAGATATGGGAGCCGGCCTCCGGAGGACGACTTGCGCGGAGCACTTTGATGTTGAGAGATAGATTAAAAAAGATAGAAAGGCCCTTCGATGTTTCTAATTACCCCGCGCCCGGGGCCTGCCACTGATTAGGGCGGCGGTGCCGGGGCGATGCCGAGGCGGGCGGCCCGCGGGGGCATGGCCCGGCTCAGCCCGGCTCGGCCCGGCCGCGCGGGGAGTGACGATCCTCCTCCTCCTCCATCCGCCGGCCAGGGAGAACGACGCGGATGCATCAGCAGAGCTCCGCTAAAGCCAACAGCGGGCCGCGGCCACAGCCCATGCTGGCGTGAGAAGAGGACAGCAGCCTTTGCTGCATGCCCAGCGCCTCCCCGCCGCGGGAGGAGGTTTGGGAACAGGCGGGATCTGCTCCCGCAGCCAAGGCCCTTTTTCAAGAGACTGCGCTGAAAGCATTAGAGCCCTTGCTAACACTTCTGTTCACATGCGAGCCTTTTATCTCGGCAGCGCTGTTGGAAAAGCTGAATCACCGTGGAGAAAGTGAGGACTGAGGGGTATTTTTTTATATGCAACAAGCTGCTCTTTATTTAATCCTCACAGCCCCTATTTCTATCAATATTCCTAGAGCTGAGAGATCAAACACGGAAAAATTAAAACCATGCTACCACACTAAATAAGATTAAGATCGTGGCAATACATTGGCTACTCCTTGGGGAAATAATTTTGTTGCTGCAGGAGCCATGGCCATCCTGCAGGCAAAGCTTGTGTTTCAGGAATGGCTGATGGG
Organism: Hypocryptadius cinnamomeus; assembly: GCA_013400635.1. Classification (NCBI taxonomy): domain Eukaryota; kingdom Metazoa; phylum Chordata; class Aves; order Passeriformes; family Zosteropidae; genus Hypocryptadius; species Hypocryptadius cinnamomeus. The sequence continues at coordinate 30,707 of VYZP01038958.1, read as the reverse complement.
AAAGACAGTTGGGAGTTTCCTCTAAACCCAACCAGGAGCCACCTCAAATGCCCATGCTCCTGTGCCCTACTGCTCCCAGCCCAACTCCTTGGGCATTACTTCTCTATGGAGTCAAAGAAATGTGGTATGATGAGCTCCATTATCCCTGTTTTACTCTCGCCAGCAGGCATCTTAAGTGAGTCCCACTGTTGGTCTCAAGGGATTTTGACTCCAGGCCCCAAAAAAAGAAGTCCCACATTTTCAAGCATAGGTAGCTTCAAGATCTCACTTTAAAAAAACACAAATGGAAGCTTGCAGCTGAAATAATTCAGTTTCTGCTGAGAAAGCTTGTTCTTTCAGAACTGTCCCATGCTCACATGATTCCTCTTTGACACTTAAGAAATTAATTCTATTTTAAATTTTAGATTACATAATAACCTTTTGAATTCCTGACCATCTATTCTGGCTGCTTATGTGGAAGGAGAGTTTCTTGTAAAGTCCATCCTCAGACATGAGGCCAGAAGCCTCCTGAGAGCAGAGTCTATGGACTGCATGCCTTTCCACTGAGGGGTCTTCCATGGCCAACCTCTCCTTCATTCCCTGCTTTGCCAAGGACATATCAGCTTTCAGGGCAGGGTGGAAAGCCTCTCTTTCCTCAGGGATGTGGGGCCAGCAGTGGACCCTTGCACATGTACATTTTGTAGCCTTCTTTAAGTTTTCATACAATCTCCATAGTGTTTTTTACTTCAAACAGGATCTTCTTTTCTGATGTTCTTTCTTTTCTCTGAGGAAACCCATTCCCTTGTATATTTGAAGCAAGCTGAGATGCAGCCAATTGTATTAGTTCTGTCTGGAGCAAAAATGCATAATGAAACACTGCATGTGTGGTATGAGTCCAAAATAAATGGTCACTAGCAGAGCCAGCAAAAACCTACGAGCTCAGATAGCCTGCAAAAAAAGAAAAGCTTGGATTTTACCTGCAGTGCTCTGCATTTTTCCAAAGGGAAAAATGTACTTTGGACTTTAGAGAGCTTGGGAAGAGACGCTGGGGTACTGAGCCTTTTTCATTACGTTTGTGAATTGTGATGATTCTTGCATTTTTCATGAATACAGCATGTGTAAGTGGGAGAAAGTGTTTTATCTCCTAACCTGTTATTCTCAAAGCACAGCAGTTTGGGTTTTATGTGCCAGATGTCAGTGTGTCCTGACTCTTCAGGCGGTTGGGATTAAAGCTTCCCTGTATCAGAGAGGTGTTATAAGGATAACTCCGTTAATGTATGTGGAAATCTGGTACTGCAGCGATAAAGACCCTGTAAATATTTACACAGACAGACGAGCTCATGGAAATTTTACATTATTAGCTTAGCTTCATTACAAGGAAGTTGTTGAGAAAGTCAGCAGTATATTACATTAGCTTTTTTTTTTTTAATTAAACATTGACAACACATCTGGTGCTGCTTCAAGCCACTAGATTTAGAGGGTCACTCTTTTAAATATTTTACAATCTGCAGGGAAATATCAAGTCTCAGGCAAAGGAGAAAAAGAAACATAGCTGCTATAAGAATAAATCTTGCCAGTCAGACCTTTTACACTTTTAAGAGTTAATAAAATAGTGAGTAAAGAACAACCAGAGAAAATAATTTATTTGGACATTCAAAAGCCTTTTGATAAACACCCATACAAGAAACTGTTAAGGAAACTTGGTAACCACAAAGTGAGAGGTAAAGTCCTGTCATGGATTAAAATCTGGTTATAAATGGGTGTGGAATAAATGGCCAATTCTAGTAGGGAAGGAGATTAATAATGAGGTGCCCTAGAGAGTGAGACTCAGACCAATATTGTTTAATGCTGTATTAATAACCTGGGGGTGAATAGTGAAGTGGCAAAAGTTGATGTCAATAGAAAAGTACTTAGCTTAGGTCAGGAGCAACTCCAGAAGAATTTAATAAAATGGCAGAACCATATGCAGAAGTATGAGGGCAGCTTGGGAAGTGCCTTCAAAACCTACAGCAGCTCTCTTGCTCCTTCTGGCACATGGGCGTGTTCTCAACAAAGCTGGGGGTAGGTGGTCAGAGGACAGGCAGACATTTCCAAGCATCTCAAGTACTTTTTGACTCTTTTCAGTTGCTCTTTTCAGCTCCCCTAGTTAGTTATGCCAGGAGGAAAGAGTGAGCTCCCACATGGCCCCTCTACCAGTCTCTGAGTAGTATCTCCACAAGCTCCTCCAGTAATTGTTCAAAAAAAACCATTTTGAGTTTCTATGGCTGATTATTCCCTAAGGACATGCCAAAAACTCTGGAGGTCACCTCTCACAGACATTTTAAAAATTATGTGTTCGGTCTGACTAGAATGACATGGTAACAAACCTCAAGTCCACTTAGTCTGAGGGTGTAAGCTCCTGAGTGGTGCCTGGCACCTGGAAAAACAAAACCTGCCAGCACAACTGGGGTGCAAATATCTATGTGAACATAGTGGTCTCTTTATCTGGTGCATAAAATAAGGGGTAAAGGCACAAGCAGCTACCTGGACAACTGGGAGAGTTGTTTAGAGGAGTTGTTTAGAGGAGTTGTTTACTCTGCGGCTTCTTCTTCCCACTGATTTCTGTGTGTCTGTGTCTTAACTGAGCTGTGCTGATGTGAAATGTAGCACCCTGAGCTGGCACAGGCCTGGGCTCACACTGCAAGGTGTGTGTTTGAGCCTGCTATGCAGACAAATGCACTCACAGCACTCTGCGTGGCGATCCATGGCACCTTCTGTCACCTCAGTGCTGCCGGTCCTCAGTCCCAACCCTTCTGTTTCCACAGTGCCACCCAAACACAGCGCAGGCTTTTGAAGGTAATGACATTCATGGAAGTTCAAACGGCTGCTTTTCACAGGGATTTGGTATTGTTTTGTTTTTACCCAGTGGGTCATTTCCAAGGATACTATTCTGGAAAAGAAAGCAACTCATAAAGAAAGATTTTTTAAAATCCTCTTGATATGGCTTGTAAAGTATTTTGAATTACCAGCAACAAAAGAAATTATTTTTAAATCCCCTCTTTCATTTGATGATTTATATTACATTAGAAATGCCCTGTGTCCCGAGCATTGGAACCCCAGAGGAGTAGGTGAGGCTTTATACCCAAGGGGAACTGGAAGGTGTCGCACCCCAGGTGGGAAGTGGGAAGTCCACATGCACATGGGAAGCGACTTACCTCTGATCCTACAGCACCCAGGAGACACCCCAAGACTCTCCCCTCTCAGTGAATTACACTGCCTTGCCTTAGCCCCATGTTTGTAGTTCAAACAAGCTCTCCATGGCTTGTAGGCACTCTTGGGATTCTTACCTTTACTTCTTTTTCTTTTCATAGTCTGAAATGGAAAACCACACACACATGCACATAACATCTGATCAGCCTAATAAACAATAACCTAATACTTTAATGCAGGGGGTGGGCTCCCAGTGTGAATGGGCTTTGCTTGTGGAGCTTTATGAATTGACATCAAATGAGGACCTGCTCAGAAGTGAAGAAACACCTTCAGAAGCGCTGGTCTAGTCACTCAGCATGCGGAACCAGGGGTTCTGCTGAGGATCACATGGACAGGAAGGGTGCTGGCTCCTTAGAGGCCAGGAATGGGTGCTGTGTGTGCTCCTAAGCCTCTAGCTCCTAAGTCACAATTCTCTGTGGCCATGGCTCACGCAGTTGTTACGGGAGGCAAAATGTTCAGGCAACATCATGGTAATGTTTGCAGTAACTATGTTTGCAGTAACACAAGCATAGTGTGCAGTTATGCAAACGTGAAGGTCACTACATGTCTTGGAATTTATGCCTTAAAATTGGTACACTCCACAATTAGCACCATCACTTTTCTCCATACAAAGATAAGCTTTGGGAGCTTGTTCTGGAAATCAGGATAGGCTGGAGTCTAGGGCAACCTGTGGCCCTGAGCAGCTGCAGAATTAAAGCAAGAAAGACTACAACTCAAGTATGTGACTTCAAACCACTGAGGCAGAGCCCTAGCATTCCTTGGAAGTGGCTGCCCTCTGCCTGCCTGACTGCCCTGAAGTAGAGGGGGGGTATGGCTGCCTCCACAGTGTCTTTACCACTCATCTCTTCAAGCTCTGCTTGAGGTCTTGTCTTTCCCATCTTTACCTCCGAGCTTGCTTCTCCCAGCACACCCTGTTTTTCCTTCATGAAGCCTCTCCAGTCATCCCTTTTGATCATTCCTCCTGTCAGAGAGAAAATGGCAGTTTGTCAGCCTCCTCCTCCTCCTCTGCTCCTTTGCAGAGTGCAATGACTGCATGCAATGACCGAGACACTTCTAGCAGGGCAATGCTGGTTCCTCTCCTCCTTGCTCCCAGAACAATAAGCAAAGGCTGGAATTTTGTTAATCCAGGCATAATTAATCAGCACCAATGTTTTTATTTTAATTCATCTGTTTACATAGCATTGAAGAGGTTTAGGAGCTGTGAGCTTTTATGCATGATTGTAGAAGATACAGATGCAGATATTTTGCCAGGCCATAAAATCCTTTGCAGCGGCAGTAGTTTTTTAGGGGGCTTAAACAATTTTGGATATAAATCAGCACAGAAATAGAAGGGTCAGACTGGAGAAGTACAGAAAGAGGTTGTCTGAATCTTAGTTGTTCCAGCAGCACAGAACAATGGAAAGGAGCAGAAGCAGAGTCTTTTGTACTCAGGAGATGATTTTTTGCTGTCTACCAGTTCACAAAGACATGCCAAAGAGGAAGGCCCAGATCTGTAGTTTATTCCTGTGCCTTTGGTATGTGCCTCCAAGGATGCTGGCAGGCAGGATAATTGCAGTAGTGGTTTCTAGAGATGTGAATACAGTACTTTCTGTGAGAGAAAAGGAAAAATGTCAGGTCCCTTTACAGCCTTTCCTTTGAATAGACAAGATGTTTGAATTGTTTCTCAGAGTCACTTAAAAAAAAGGCATGTGAAAATGTCAGAGAATTTCCTCTTTCCCTTTCCCACCCAAATACAAAATCAAATAAAAGCAAACACATGGGACACAAATACAAGAGCAGCCCCCTCTGCACGTATCTGCTGTGATACACAGGCTGTTTCCAGATGTATGGATTACATTTCATCCAACTACTGCTGAATGCTCAGCCTAAGAGTATATCTTGACCAAGATGGAAACTTCTGGGGAAACTAAAGCAGTCAGTGGTCAGGCTCCTGCCTTTGGATATGATATTGGTCACTGCATCTACTTTGTGACCTTTTTTCCATCTCTTCATTCCAATTAGACCATTTTCAAGCCTGCTAAAATATAAATTTAAAGTCCCTGGTGTGTAATTAAAAATTATAAATAAATTATGTGGGGTTTTTCTGTCTTTTGCCTGAATATTTTTAAATCAACTGTTGGCATAGTTTAGGGAACATATAGCCCTGTTAGCATGACCAGTGGAGTACACTCACATGAACACTTCATCATTGATAAAAACCAATTGCATCATGTTAAACAACCTCACAAACAGTTTGGGATTTTCATGCATCATGTGGACGCATATCCCACAAAGCTGCTTTTACTAATTGAATATTTGTGTGTGTGGTTGGACCCTGGATAGGAATTTCTCAGACATAAGTATGCCTTCAGTAATAGTGAGTATATGGGTAAAAGGGATCACATGTACAGACCTGATGCCTGAGGCTGTAATTATTACTTGGTGCTTAGTATTTTTGGTCCTGATTCCAATCCTGGAGGTTAGGATTGTCCTGCAATCCAGGAGACCTACATATCTGAATCCCAGAGGGACCAGGGTTAGCCCTTGTCCCTCATTTCTTACTGGAGTACTCTGGCAGGAGACTACATGATGAGCTTCCCTCCACCATGAATACTCATAATGGGCTGAGTATTAGAAATTATTACAGAAATTATTCTGTATTGCAGTACTTTTTATCAGTTGCTGCATAAAAGCATTTAGTCAGTCCCTGATTCAATATGTATGAAAGAAACAGACACAAAGCACTCGCATTTCCAGCAGCTGGGGAAGGTTTAACAACACAGAAGGTGGCTTTAAAGTCCATTTTGCTGGTGTCAACTTTAGGACAGTTAATGCATGGACTCACAGATGGGGGAGATGCCCAGTGGGTTTCCACCTGGCCAGCCAAGCCCTGAATTGGCTGCAGAGTGAGGATGCTCACAGCTGCATGGCTCAGCACATGGCCACAGGAACAGGAGCACCCTGCCGCCTTGGCTGGTGAGGACTGACCTGCCAATAGGGATTGGGCACCCCTGGGTCAGGGGTTAAAGAGATTTCTGAGGATTCTTCAGAAAATAGGCTGTTATTCAGAGGGAAAATAAAACAACACACCCCCACACCAAGCCCCCAAAAAAATTCAAAAATTGTTTTCATCCTCAAATCTAGGTTAATTCTAGAGCCACCTCTGAATCTGGCAAAACCACACTGATCTCAACTGCTTTGACAGAAATGCTGAGAATTTTATGTTCTTTGAGCACCCCAATGGGTTGAAAATATTCCTGAGAGATTATTAGGCTCTCAGCTACTGCTCCAATTCACAGAAATTAAACCTTCCATCATCTGGTTTTTATATTTGGAAAATGTCAGCTATACTTCCTATCACATATATTGTTGCTTCAATGCACTGAGCCTTCTGTGAATTTCAAAACACATAACTCAGCTCTCAAGCATTTCTTTTGTAAATATTGATAATGGTTTCAAGTTCTTTATTAAATAACTTTTTAATGAGTTTGAGGACAAAGAACTATTTTTTCACAGTCTCACAAAGATAAGAATCATAACATATCTTTCTGTACCATGGAACACATGGTTCTCAATACCCCATTGTAAAGCATAGGCTTTCCTCACTTCAAAATAGTTTACTTAAACAAAAAAAGCCCCACAATTATGAGAAATAAAACCTAAGCAGGCCATACTAAAAGGTCCAAAGCTGCATGCAAATGCTATGTGACAGCTTTGCAGGAAAGTGTGTGCTGACATTGGAGCAGCCTTAGAAAGCTCCATTTAGTCCAACAGCAAGGAGAGCTACAAAATGCCACCATCACTGCTTAATAAGTTCAATGTATAGACCTCTCCTGGCTCAGCATTATTTATTGCCTGTGCTTTTGCCAGAAAGGATCCCTGTGTATATGCTTAAGATCGAAGACAATAAAATATTATGATGAGGTTCACCAGGGGAGTTTTCCAGGGGGAGGTTTTTTATCAGTTTACAGGCATGGTCAAAGTCCTGCAGGAGAGCTCCTCTTTGGAGCTGGCTGTAAACAATTTACATGGGAAGGTAATAGGAAGCCTTTAGGGTGCCTTGGAAAATATTAAGTTATAGAAATTCTGACCTCTGTCTTCTAGACCTGGCCCAGAGAACCGATGTCTACTAGCAACTATGCAGCTCTCTAGGAAACTGCACACAGTCAGTGAAAGAAGGGTTATTTTTTTAAATATATTTAAATTAAAAGTTGGACTGGGTATTAGTATACTCAATCAAGTATGTTGTACAACTAATTTTCTCTATAAAAAGCCAAATGTTTACCTTTGAACTTAAAAATGTTGCCTTCAGGCAAATTGTGTTCCAGCCAGCTGTAGTTTAAATGCCCGGTGCAGGTTCTGTAGCTTGCTTCTTCATTCAACACTCAAAATCATTCATGTTTGCTAAGTGGAATTAAAAGCCAGCTAGGAACAGATTACTGGTCCCCTGATATTAGCCTTTCTTCTCACACATTCCCTTAAAGACTTTGGGGTCTAATAATAACATTTTCCTCTGCTGGTCCTATTGACAGCTTGAAACCTTAATGACGATCCACTTCAAATGTAAATACCTGGTTTTACTTGCATGATTATTCGAGGGAATTTGTATTGAATCACTTGACTGTGACTGAAAACAGAGGTCAAGAGACAAACAAGAAAGTTTAGGTGATTTTAGATGCTGTTTTAGGCCCAACCCATGGCTGGACACGTTGTCAAAGTTCCGCTTTCCCGGCAGGCTAAGAGAAATATCTCAGGCTCTCCAGTCTCCCCCTGATCAATTGTTCTTGGTAAAAATAGATACAAAGACATGCATTGGCACTGGTGGTTGGGGGGTTTTGGGTTTATTTCTTTTTTTTCCTGCAGTGAGGATGACAACAAAGCCACAGGATATCTGTATTGAACATGAAAGGGAACAATGAGGGCTGGGAGAGGAGCTGTTGTTGATTACCAGCTAGCAGGTTCTTATTTGCATCTATTATTTTAATGATGTTGAGATGTGCCTTAAGTGTTTAGGATGTGTTAGGGCACCAAGAGCATTCCAAGGGTATCTTTCCAGCCATTTCCAGTTAAGAAGTCTGTATTACTGAGCTGTGAATCAGAAGAACCATTCAGTCTTCCATCTTTGTCATTGTGCCAACACACAGGAAATGACCTCTTCCTAAAAGCTGAGCACCTGCAACTCTCATTAAGATTGGTCCAATGTCACTCATTGCTTTTCAGCCTCCAAAAAGGGGCCTCTTACAATCTACCTGTTTCAAATTCCCTGAGGATTTATTGGCTCAGAACACAGATTACTTGTCTTGGTATCAGGGATTTCCTTTCTTTTGAACAGGAACATAAAAACACAAAGAAAGCCTAAACTCAAGTAACGTGAAAATATTGTGTTTGATTCCAACCCATATATTCAAAGTTACAGATGAATGCCTGACTTTAACTTGAAATGTGATGCCTTGAGTCTGCACATGATCTTGCTACATATAAAACATTTGGAAGCCTTTGAAAAAACGGAAATATTCTTGGCTTTAGTTGCACTCTTATTATTATGCTTTCTTTAATGTATTTATAGTTGGCTCAGTAGATCTTTAGGTGTATCAAGCTTGGGTAGCAAGTTTCAGGACTCATGAAATCTGTGTTATTCCTGGTTGTAGTGGCAGCACACAGTCACGCCTGTTGTGCACTTTACACACGTGTCTTTAAGTGAGAGCGTCCCCACACATAAATGGTATAGTCCAAAGGCTTGATCCAAATCTTCCTGAAATATACAGCATGGAAGTTTATTTCACTGATATGCAGGACTAAGAGTTTGAAACAATGAGCTCTCCTTTCTTAAGAAGTGAGTAGTAAATTACAGGCACCTGCAACTTTACACTGACCTGAAATTGCCCTACTTTTGCCCTTTTAAATTCAGACGAAGCAATAAAATTTAATGTATACATGCACTTACTGCATTAAAATTAATGGTTTCATTTCCAGACTGATTACTGACCATGAGCTTAAATGAAATTAGTTCTCCTAAAAGATGACTAAGTACCCTTAGCAGTGAATACTGGTTTTTAGACATTGTTAAAATGTACCATAGAGGGCAATGAAAATTTCATGTTCAACATGCTCAAATGCCTTAGTGATCTCAGGGTTTTTTGGTAGGTTCTGACAAGAAATAATCTCTGAGCTCCATTCAACAGCTCACTCAAGTCAGAGTTAAAAGGGAAAATATATCAGTCATCTTGAAAGGTTTAAATGTAATCCCTTCTAATGAGTATTTTTTTCCATTGCTGTATGCTCACTTATAATCCTATCAGAAGTCTTCTGTAAGAACACCTGAGCAACTTCATACATGGCTTCTTTTAAAGAAGATATTGTACATTCATCAGGCATGTTCAGCAATGTTCTCCCAGGAATGACTTTTGTATTATGAGAGCAAAACTTTGAGCACATAATGAGTCAGCAGTCAGAGCAAGCTGAATGTGAATGGACATGAAGAGCTTGCAATCAGAACAAATTAACAGTTTATGTGCAGGCACATAGTTTGCAGTGCCTGCACACTTACAGTTCCATTCAGGCAGATGCTGTGTGACTCCAGGAAGGATACAGTCCCCATCCCACAAGTATTGGAAGGAAACCCTTCACCATTCTGTGAAGAGATCTTCAAGGATTTTAAGCAATCCAAAAGCTAATGTTTTTACCAGTACATACCATGTTTTACCCATACAGAGACTGATCAGTGGTTCACTCTTCAATCAGTTGGCTTGAAAGGCATTGGATTGCTCCAAGGATGAAGTATGAATCAAGAGGGATTACAGTGCTCTCAGATAATAGGTGAGAAATGGTGTCTGAACTAGGAGATGACTGGAAAACATGGTGTTAAATAACCTTGGACTGTGATTTCACTGGGACCTCAAAAGCTCTGAAGCCAAGGCTGGTTCCACTGAAGGCTGTGTGCTCTCACAAGTCCTAATCAAAATCTGGCAAAGTATTATCTCCACAGCTGGTCATGGTGGGCAGCCAAAGGATGATGGCAATGTTTTTGTAGGAGGACTGTTGCACTGGCAGCACTTTCTAGGACAGTAATCTTTGCTCAGTGTTGCAGTTGTTACATGTGCTTTTAACAGAGGAGCACAGTTGTGAAGTGTGAGTTGTGTATCCAACTTTGGAGATATACTCAGAATAGAGGGGCTCTCCGTGAGTACCTTCTGCCTGCCTTGTTGACAGGCATACATGCAGACTACAAACTTAGTAATCAACATCCAGCAGCTTTTGCAAGCTTAGCTATCAACATCTGGAAAGCTGGCAGAACCAAGCTTGGGATTTGGATTACAGTTTTTTTCACAAGGTGTGCAACTGTCCTGGCAAATAAAGCCCTTAAGCCCCATAAGGAGCTTTAGAGTATGCAATTACTTTAAAGGAAGGCCATTTAAAGGACACTGAAAGCCTCACAAAGTTTTATAGCTTTTGTGGCAAGACCTTCTGACTCTTAACTGCCAAACTCAATCCAATGATAACCATTTGTCTTCTGAGAGGAAAAATGCCCTGATTTCTAATCCTACACATAGTTCAGCAGCTGGGGATCTATGGGTGAAATAGTACAGGTATTTCTTTAGTTCCTTCTATTAGGTACCTGTCAGGGGAAAAAAAAAGAGTTGTGTAGGTAGCCCAACATTCCCCTTCTTTTCTCCCTGAATATGAGCTCTGTAGGGCTGCCAGGGAACAGAAACGTCTTTATGTTACATTGCAACAATGGACCAAAGGACATATACCTGAATCTAATCACCATATGTGAGAAAGGCAGCCTGGTGTCTAGGAACCAGAAGGAAGAAGCCCTTTTGTAAGATGTTTTCTCATGGAAAAGGTTTTTAACAATGCTGTTGAGCAGCTAATGTTGTATTTACTTTCCTGGTTTTGTTTTAACACAGACTGTCTTATGTAAAAGGAGACTCCAACACACTAACCTGGCACTTCTCGCCTGAGGCAGTGAACGTAGCAATTTCATCCATCAGTTACATCAAACCACAGCACGCTTTTCTAAGCTTAGGTTGCTATTGTCTCTCAGGCTGCAGAATAACTCAGGGCAATGGAACAGTTACTGGCACTGTAAATGTTTTCAGACACTGAAGCTAGTAATATGCAACCTTATTTGAATTAAATTACCTCTTTAAGAGAGTCTGAAACCGGATGACTTCATATAATTCATTATGTTTAGGAAGGCAGTTTAGTGTGGCAAGTTAAAACCCATTAAAGTGCTCTGTAGTTTTCTTGGCTGTGGTTGTTTTCCTTAAGTGAAAGTAATTAAACATAAATATTTACTAATATCCCAGGCTGTGAAACTCTATATCAAGAGGAACAAGGAGAACCAACCCAGTGCTGGCTTCCTGCATTAATACCCCACACTGGCTGAAACATTCTTGCTGGCATTTGCACAAACAGGGCTGGCTGATGTGGAGCTCTGATGGGGAAATGGAAGCTGAGCAGTTGAATTCGTTTAAACAAGAGGAGGAAACCACTACTTGGATATGATCTCTTTTTTATATGCAGGATTCATGCAATGGGCAGTAAGACAGCACAAGTAAATTGGCATTTTCCCTGCTGATCCTGGACAAAGACCTGCTCCAGAAATCTTCTGTCAATGGAAAAAACTCCACTGAGTTGCATCAAGGCAGCATGTTTGTAAGCTCTGTGAATGAGCACAGATGAGCCCAGCCACTGAGGCAGCAATTCCTTCCCCTGCCCCAGCCCCCCCACCTCACTGCTGCTCTCCCCACCAGCATGAGCATCGTACAGAGAACTAACACTGGCAAATACCAATCAGGGCTGGTGGCCCCAGCTTAGCCTAAAGTTTCTGCAAGTCAAAAGCTCCTTTTTGCCAGGCTACTGGTGAGATGACAGACTAGTAGAGGCAGCAAACTCTTGTTAGTCTGGATAATACAAACTCCCAACGTGTATGTTCCTGGGGGCTTTTTAGGACACCAGCAAATGGGTCCAGACTGGCCCAGTGAACATCTCAGGGTTAATACTCCATCTGAGAGCTCTTCAGACCTTATTTTTTAGAGACAGGCATAGAGGATTTAGCCTTGAAACAGCGCTCTGTACTCTCTGAAACTAGAGGCCTCTTGCAACTTTTTAGAACTTTGTAGCACAATTAAGCAGGCTGAAATTAGTTCCATTGAGTATTGAAAGTTGATCTATGGACAGAATTTTGCCCTTTCTGCACAGACTGGGTCCACTTTGTGCTTATGTAATGACCTCTCTTCACCAGCATCTGATAAAAGAATTCTCATAAAAGACCCAAGGCCTCCACTGTCAGAAAAGTATTCACCTGCTCAGCTTGAAGAAGATATCAATTGCTGACCCAGAGGCACTACTACCAAAGTGAGGTACCATGCACTGGGAAAAAGAGCAACAAACCCCTAAAGTGGATGGTGATTAGGGTCAGCTTTATGCTCCATCTCCATCCTCTCTGTCCGCGCTGCCTTCTCTCGCATGCGCGTGGCGGGACGCGAGAGCAGTCGGTGCCTCGCAGCATCAGGCTGGGCCAGCACAGCCTTCTCAGGGCAGGGGGACAGGAGGTCTCCCCAGTCCTGAGGGTGGGTACTGACCCCTCTGGCCCCAACACACCACTTCCATCACACAGTTTGTGCTCAGACACCTCAGGACCACAGTGGCACCCATTAACTAAGGGCCAGCCAAGCAAGACTACTAAAAATACCCTGGAGCCTTAAACCCAAGCAGCTCAGCTGAAACAGGTGTCAGGCAGAAGAAAGGTTGAATTACGTGACTGGGGAGGTTTATTAGCACACTCTTAGACTGAGTATTTACCCAGAGATCTTGTTGCTTCATGTTTAACACTGCAGATACAGCTGTGCCTTTTAAGGTGAGTGAGGAAGATGGAGTTGTTGCATTTGTGTTTGCCATCCACCTCCACCCAGAAGGGACCTGGGGAAGGTTTGCTTGGCAGGGTGTTCAGGGTGTTCCTCTTCTCAGGCAGAGAAGGGGATTAGACCAAGGATTATTAATTTGTGGAGTGACGTTTTTGTGTCCTGTGAGTAAGAGCCCTGTAAACTATCTCCCTTGCCCAGCAAGCAGATGTCCCATGAAGAGTGATGCAGCTCTCTTTTACTCCTCCCTGCTGACCTCTCAGAAGACACACTAGGAAGGGTCAGGTCACCCCAGAACCAGTGTTCCTTTACATCCCCTGCCAAGCAGGGTGGCAGTTCACACAAAACATGCTCTTAAGGCACATGATGTATTTCAGTCATGGTTAAGTCCAAAACCTTCTGCCAAGAACAAGCTTGTTAAAAGCTGCTTTAGTCAAAAAGATGGAATACTAAGCTGCCTGCCTTTACAAGACAATTGCTCATAGGAGCTGAAATTCAGACATTTTCCTTTGGAATAAGCTGGCTGGATCATTTCAGTCTTTTGGGGGTATAAAGCGCAAAGAAACTGCCAAAACAATTTTAAAAAATGAGTTCTATACGTGACTGGGAAGCAATCTGTATGTTCTGCTGGAAGAGGCTGCCCCACACGTGCCGGGTGCCTGCAGATCCAAGCCATCCTCCTCCTTGTGCCGGAGTGCTGTGGCCTTGGCTGCTGATGGGCAGAGCACCATTTAACACGGGGCTCCTGTGCTTCTTGGCAGCATTGGAGCAGTGGGCTTTTTTTTTATTTTTCTGCCAATAAGGGCCAATGGTAAAAGGCAATAGCTCACATTTGCTAAGGCTGTCGGGTATACAGAAAGAAAATCAGTTAAACTGTATTTTGTGAAAAAAAAATTACCTAATTTATAAATCAGTCAGCCAGAGCATCCTCCAGCCATATTGCCCAGGCTGAATTTTTGTCAGATTTTTGTCACCAAATCAGTAGCATTTGATCAAACGGACACATGCAAGTTTGACATGCAAGTCAACCTGCAAAAATAATTCAGGTCCAAAAGTGGTAGTTCGCTAGATAGCATGTTTCTATCCAAGTAAGTACAACTAAATAAATATCAAGAACAGGTTTAGTGCTTTTATTTGAAATCTGGAAGGCAACTTTCAACAGTCTTCTTTTAGCCTTTGGTACACAAAGGACTCCTGGAGTCCCAGATGCTTCATGGAACCATGGAATTGTTAAGGTTGGAAAAGACTTCTGAGTCCAACCATTAATCCAGCCCTGCTAAGTCCACCACTAAACCATGGCCCTAAGTGCAGCATCTACACATCTTTTACATCCCCCCAGAGATGGTGACTCCACCACTTCCCTGGGCAGCCTGTTCCAATCACTGAAAACCGATTTCGTGAAGCAAATTTCCCTAATATCCAGCTTAAACCTCTGTGGCACAACTTGAGGCCATTTCCTCTTGTTCTATTACTTGTTACCTGGGAGAGGAGTCTGACCCCACCTCGCTACAGCAAGGTGTGGTATTGTTGAGCCAGTCCTGGCTGGCTGCATGCTGGTGGCCCTGAGAGCATTGCTATGGCAGTGCTGGACAAAACAGAGATAAAATCTCTGCTGGGTCTGGGAAAGCATTCATGATTTTATGTCCCAGGCAAATCTGGTTCCCAGTGCAGCCTAACAGAGAGTGAACTGGCTTTTTTTGCTCATTTTCTTATGCAAAGGGTCTAACAAACTCTCAGTACGTGTTGTAGCAAATCTGATACCAGCAAATGTCATAATTTCTGTACCTTCAGCGATTCTTCTACAAATTTATCCTTTTATTCTAATTGCTGTGGATATTTCAGTCCTCAGTGTAATTCAACCGAGCAAATCAAGGAGAAAGCTGAAAAGGATGAAAGTTTCTTTCCATTGCATTTAATTGGGAGTTTCCCCACAACCTGTGTGGCAGTAATAGGCTTATAGTCTTATTTGTACAGTAATGCTTGATTTACTTGTTTCTCCTCTTCTTCCTTTCTCTTCCCATGGTGGCACATTATTGTTTCAAACCACTGATCTTTGCTGTGGTCTCTTGTTTCCCACAACTTGCATTGCTGGGATGTTTACTTCCTGGATTTAATTCTAATTTAGCTACTACACTAATCCTTAAATAAATCTTTTTCAGTTCAGCTCTTTCCCTTAGCCCTATACACCAATGTTTACACTAATTTAAATAGGCAGGATATTAGATTAAAGTTAATTGAGGGAGTCAACACACTAATCCAGTTTCTACAGGTTTGCACCCCTGAAGAAAATATTAAGAGCAGCCATATAAATTTCCATTTCTCATAGAGAGAGGGAGAATATATTTGGAGGGTAACCCACTATTAGGTTTTAGAAACCCAAGTCTTTTGTATCATACGTTTTGTCAAATAGTCAAACATAATGTAAGACAACACAGGCGGTTAAGCTGAATTCTCTTGCTTTCCCATTCCAAGACACAGGAAAGCTGTCTGAACATAGTTGGAGAAACTACAGGTTTCCATGAAAGCAAAACACAACATATTATCCAAGTTTAACAATCCATACAGTTCTTCCAAACAGTACAATTACAATTAAAAAAAAATAAATTCTCAACAACTTGAGTTAAATGCTTTGAATGTCATTTTTTTAAAGAGACAAGACTGAATTTTTGAAACAGTTAAGTAAATCTAGTAGTTTGATTTCCAGCTCCCAAGTTATTTAGACTGTTGGTGTAAATTTTCACCTATGATCATGCACACAATTTAAAGTATACAAGCATTTTTCTAAAAGCTGATACAGTGATATCTAAGCAATAAAAACATAATCAGATTAATATAGGGGAAAAAAAACTAAAGCAACAACACCACCACCCAAATATTTGAAAAAATTATGTTCCACAGATGTTTTTTGCCTGAAGATTACCTGTGTTCTGTATGGGCTGCAGTTCTAGCTATTTTCTTTCATTGTGAGGGCACAAAAGGCTATGATAGGGACATGGATGATGGTGGGTATTTTTTTTATGATGTAACACTGGCATTGAAATAGCAGCTTCCAGTAATAATTTCATTATGTTCTGTATTGCGCAGGTGCATAAGAATAACTGCAGCTGTGTATCTAATTTCTGTTTTCAAGAGTTACAAGGAAACTTAGCAATGGAGAGGGAACAGAACTACACATAAAATACAAAATAATACCTGTGAAATGTCTCCTTTTGAAAAATGAAAATCCACTTTCGACTACAACAGCCTGGAGTTCCCAGAGCTGAAAGCCTCATGGAGTCACACCCCTCTCCTTTCAAACTGCTACCACCTCCCTTTCTTTTATGTCTCCCTGTAACGATTTAGATGCTGACTTACACCAATTAATAACGTGACCCAGGGTGAAAGTCAGCAGTCAATATCAGGAAATCAAATTCTGAACTCCTACCAATGGCTTGCCCATAGCCCAGGCACATATTTATGTAATAAATCCACTCACTGTACTACGTCGAATCCTGTTAAACCCTGAATGCTCTGGGGCAGAAGTTGTAGCATTTCCCTGCCAGGTAGGTGTTTACGAGCCTGGTAGCACCAGAAGCGTTTCTGGAGCCCACAAACATAATTTAGCTGCAGTAATGTGAAATTACTGAGCCTGTCTCGTGCCGACATGTGTTACACGCAATTGTAAAAAGGAAAAAAAGTTTAACAGCTTAGCCACAAAGGAATGTTTATATCTGATTACACTAACTGCTAATTTAATGGTAGTTAATCAGTGGCATGTAATACAAGCCGAGCAGCCCAATGGATTTATTGATGAATGGCATTTAAAGTTGTTGCTGGAAAACCAGTGCAGCAGTTGGATTGCACAGGCAGGCACAGAGCCCTATCAAGCAGCAGCGCCTTTGCTAAAGGCAAAGTTCTGCTTCAGCCTACGGTGCTTCAAATCTTGAGCTACCCCAGACTTCCCTGAACAGCAGGGCAGCAAGAGAGCTCAGGCTCACTCCTGCACAGCACAGAGGAGATCCTCTGGGGTCGTTACCAGTAAGTGCCACACTGCTGAGATGAGCTCTGAATTTTAGGGAAATGCAGGGAACCTCCACAAGCCTGTGTGCTGCTCCTGCCTACCTTTCACCACTGGAACAAACGGTACCAGAGCTACAATTTGTAGCTTAAATACTGGGGTGGGACTTTTATTTTGTGCTCCACGTGGCTGTAGGGTCTATAAGTTACAAGGGGCACACCTCTACCCCAGTGATGGCAGCAGGGGCTGAGAGATGGATGCAGCATTGGCAGCTAAACAACTGCATCACCTCCCTGCCTATTCCTGGGCTGATGGGGTTCAGTTAGGGGCATGATAAAGAATGGTACAATTGCTTTAACCCCTCTAGCAATTATTGATTAGCCTGGATTCACACTCTTCAGCCCTCCAAACCTGACCCACACAGCTGCCATGTACCACGGAGCTCGTTTTCCCTAGTATGAAATGTGAGCACAGGGAGTCTGTGAAGCAGCGCTGGAAGCAGATTCTCATGAAATTCATCTATGCCCAAGATTAAAATGCAGAGAAAAACTTTTAAAGAAGATCAGACTGAGGCATTTACTCACAGAGGCTTCTTGGAGAGGCTGCTGCTCCCTGCTCTCCCCAGAGTACTGCAGCATCCAGATATCCATCCTCAGCCTCCTGACCCTTTGGCCAGCTGAAATCATCATGAATTTTTACTCCTGACTTGGTTGGGATGAGGCCAGCTGCCAAGCGAAAAGCATCTGTAAAGGAGTAAAAAGTTGGAAATTATGTCAGTTATTTATTAATGGGAGGGAGTTTACTGAATGCTGCCAAAATTTAAGAGCTTCTGTTTCTTTGCAAGCTTCAGTTCCTTCTTGTGCAACTGTCAGGAATATGTCCAACAATGCCTATTTCATGAGCAACCTCTTTTTATCATTTAACTGGAAGATTTCAGACACAAGATGGTGAGTTTTCAGACTATTAGCAATGGCCACAAGAAGAGTAGATACAGAAAAACTATTTTACTTGGAGAAATCTGCCAAATAAGGTGCCTTTTAACCCAGCCCTGTAGTGACAGGGCATTGGAGAAGGGCACACTCATCACAACCTTGATATTGTATTAAATTCATCCTGATTATATTACTGCAGGAAAAGCAGAAAAACCAGCATGGCAATAATTTCTTGTTCAGAATTAAGTGTAAGCCAGCCATGAGATGAGACAGTCCATTAAATCATCTCCGAGCTCCAGGGGAGGCATGGGGAGCCCTAACAGGTTTCCAGTTCCTGATGGAAATAGTAGGTGATGCTAAACCAGTTGCACCCTCTTGGAGCTATTCATTTATTTATTAATAAAATCTGTCATTAACATTATAACTCATGCAGATTGTGCATGCATCCTCACAAAACCCAGTTGCTGCTACCCTCCTAGGTAGCCCTGATGAGGCTGGTGCACTTGGAAAGGACTGGGAGAGGTGGAATGAAAGTCCTCTTTCTTCTTAGGCACTGAGAAGCCAGATACCTAATCCATCTACACATCTAGGCTTCCTCTGTAATCAATAGCCCACAGATGAGGTGGCATGAGACCCTTGTCACGTGCTTTTTGCTCATTTCTGTATCTAGTTGGAAGAATCACCCACAGGAAATTCTCTTCACCAGCTATTAAGGGCCCAGAGCTGACTAGAAGGAGGTGAAACCATTCCCCTTTGGGTGGGTATCACTCAACCTTATGCCCTTTCTCATTGTGTTCTTCCTGAGGGCCACAGCTGGGAATGCACACAGGCAGCCACAGGCCCCAAATCAAAAGGAAGTCAAATTGCATTTGGAGTTAGATGTCAAATGAAAACAAAACTACTGAAGTGTGC
>VYZP01038958.1:0-11739 GCA_013400635.1 Hypocryptadius cinnamomeus | reverse complement strand
AAAAAAAAAAAAAAAAAAAATCAAGCTTGCATTTCCCAGAAATAAAGAGATATTTCTGATCCTTCAGGATACACACACACTCAGCACAGAATTAAGGTCCGCAGCAGCATCTGGATAGTCAGCACCTCTCTTGACAGGTTTACTGGGACCAGCAAGTTAAGGTTGGCTTCCCCCCTTGTCTTCTCTCCAGCAGCACCCTTCCTGGGAAAGTGCAGAAACAGAGGTGGAATGCCATGGTAGTCTGTGGGGAGATGGGGCTCCAGAAAGAGAAACACTGAATAATTTAGGTTGGAAAAGACCTTTAAGATCATCAAGTTCAACATTGTTCACTTTGTATGAATCCCATAGGGATGGTCTCTGGCAGCTCAAATCAGTGGAGCACAGCTGAAAGCAACAGGACAGACACCTACGTTGTCCCACAGCCTGACAGGATCCCACTGATCTGTAGCCAAGAAGCTTTTTAGTAGCACTGCAAATGTTTATCAATTACATGAAGGGTACAAACAGCATTGCTCACCCAGGGCAGGAGAACCCAGCTCTGCACATAGCTCTGTCAGAGCAGCCATGAAGTCATCCAGAAGAGAAACATTCCAATTCAACATAGGAGACTTTGCACGTGTGGAGCTGGACCCAGCTACACTGTGAGCTCAGTGCACTGCAAACCTGAGTGTGCAACTGCACCAAGTGCTCACAAATGTGAGTTCTGTGACCCTGTAGACAAACATCAACTGGGACTGTTCACTTTCTTCTTGGCTCTTCCCCATCACTTGCCATTCTTGTTGTGCTGATCCTATCTTCAGCACTGCATATTTCTGAAAAGATCACTAAACAGTGCTGGTGCTGGTCACTTCTGAGGCAAGGGATACTCCATACATAGGAGGTTTTGTTGCTTGCAGATTTCCAGAGCCAAATTTTTTATTTCTTTCCAGCTCTGCACATACGAAAAGCAGCAGTGCTAGACACAGAGTGTGCTGTGGAATTTGTTGCTGGTCCGGTATAAACAGCCTGTCCTGTGTAGTGACCTAATGTAAACAGCCAGTAGCCTGTATAAACAACCAGCAGTTGAGCTCAGGCTAAATGAAACCCCGAAGTATGTTTGAGCAGCAAGAAATCAAATGTCAATACATATATTTCTAACTTGCAAGCTGTTGTTTTCTGCTTGCTGGAGAGAATGGTCTTTTTTGAAAATTTCTTGGAAGTTTGGCATTGTGTTGTTTGTTTCTCCAGAAAACAGGATTGCCAGGGGGACGTTGCTGCTACCCCACAGTCCTGTGCCCGTGGCTGGGCTTCTCTCAAAATGGGGCTGCCAGGGGATGAAGGAACACAGCAGCACCAAAGGAGCCTCAGAGGAAGCAGATTCAACCCCAAAATCCCAAAGGAAATTCTGCAAGTTTCAAAACTTCCCCTTGGAAAAAATTAAGTCAAAATTATTTGCTAGACCACATTTGTGTATATGAGTATCCATATAGTCATCTTAAAGAACAACACTGCCCTGAAAAGTTGTCTTGTTTCTGAGAAAACTCCTCTTTCTTCAGGGTAGAAGTTTATCAGAAAGCAGCATCCATTCCAGAATTATGCCCCCACCTTGTTTTTACCTCATTTGAGAGGCAGATTTCTTTGAAAATCCCAGCCATTCTTACAGAAATGCATGAAACACTCTTTAAAATTCAGTTCAGAGATTAAGTTTAACCTTTACTGTAGATTTGACCACATGAATATTTTGCTGCTTTTCTCAGAGGGAAATTTTGCACTGAGCTAAAATTAAATGGACATAGTGGAAGAGAAGGGAGGGGGTGAAAAGGGCAAACTGATAAAGCAGAAAGGTGGACCCTCATATAGATATACTTAACAACAGCAGGGAAAAAAATAAATAGGTGCAGTTATTTTTTGTGGCTGAGAGAAGCTACAGAAAGAAAACAAGCCTTTTATCTTGAAATAATCCATCTGACTTCGGCCCACCTTGGCAGAGAGCTGTTTGCTCTCCAAGGAGAAAGGAACCAGATGGTTCTCATATTTCTAATGGCTGCATATCTACATGACAAACACCATCTTGGAGGTTAGCAGTAAGTGCTGGAAGCTTCATTGCTGTGTGTGAGGGGAGCAAATGATTAAGAGAACATCAACATTTTCTTGTCTTTGTTTATTCCATTCTGTGTTTTTGAGTGGGTTTTCTTTTTACCTCCTACCCTAAACTAGTCCAGAGTGGGAAACACCCTCCCAGCAAGGGCTGCTCATCAGACACCCAGGCTGCATCTGCACCTTCATGGAGGGGAAAGTGGTTTGATTCTGGTTTGATGCCATTTAGCAGTTCTCACCAAATGGATTCATTGGAAATGTAGAGTTGGTCCAAAGATAAGCTGTCTACTATAACCATGTCACTTGCAGGATGGTTGACTTTTTGCATCCATACCAAGAGTGAAAAATCAAGCAGAACTCAGCCTGAGGTGAACCCTGCTGGGCCATAATGCATTAGGTTTCTGTACTGCTGAACCATGTAATGAATCCCAGGGTTGGTGCTAATGCAAAACTAGTGGCGATGTGCTAAATGGTTTAACTGCTCATAAAATGGTGACTAGCCACCTGTCCAGCTTTTATTGGGCAGGGGAAGTTTAGCACTAGTAATAAAACCATACATATTAAGTTACAGTGGCTACCTTTTTAACAAAAGCAGGAAATAAAATTAGAAATTAATGAAAAGAATTATGTTACAAATAAGGTGTCAGAGTGGCAAGCAGGCTGATGTCTTCCCCTCACTGTCCTGAAGGACACAGGTTCTCATCTAGAAGGCTTCACAGCAAATATGACATCAAGCTACTTTAAAGCTATCTTGAGCTCTGTTTAACTATTCATGGGAATTAATTAGAGTGAACATTAAGAACCCACTTACCCTGCAGCCCATCAGGGCAGCTGCACCATTCAACCTTGCTTGGTGTAATAACTGTATTTTCATTACAAAAACAAGATTTTGCATCAAATTGCTGTGATGTGTGAAAAAAATGCTCTATGTGGCTTTTGGAAATGGAAACCTATGACCATCCTACTTTATTTACATTTTCACAAAATGGAAAAAAAAAAAGTACTCTAAAAATAAACTAACTTGAATATTAACAGGAGGAAAAACAATGCCTTTGCAAGTATAATGGGCAGAATGATTACTGTCCAAACAAGACTTAGAAATAATAAACTAAATTGAAATCTTGCACTAACTAACCAGGGCATAACCACTTATCCATAACCAGTAGTAAATCCCAGCTCCTTGAAGACTCTGCAGGGGGTGTATAAATTCATATCTGTTAATTACAGCTGTTTCCTATTTCCTCTACAGCAGTAAAGACGGCAAGCTACTGGCCAACAGTGATGATGAGGTTCACCTCAGGAGAGGTGTGCTTCTTGTAGGTCACACTTGCAAAAAAAATTTAGAAAAGCTCATCAAGGACATCACTCTGAAGAGAATCTGAGTGTCAGCATGGTTTTCCAATAATAATATTATCTGGGGCATGTGTGTATGCATACATATATATAATGTGTACACTTGAACTGTTCTTTCTCCATGCACAATTTGTTGACATTAACAAACATGGCATTTGTTTAGGACTTTGCCAAAGACCTCCCCAACCTGGGACGGGAGCAAGCAAGTGATGGTATCTCACTATTCTCTTTTTACAGGTCACTGTGGCCACCATCACCACCATGCTGTGGCTGTCCCCCCTCACAGGCAATAAGGCACTTTCTGCAGCTTCTGTAGGGATGGGCACGCCAGTGCCAGCCAGGTTGGCATCCTGGGCACTAACACCACAAACTGGCACTGCAAATAATTACTTGCAAGCATGACAGAGCTGCTTAAAACTGATTTTATCATATTCTTCACTTTGTGGCATGGGATTTTTTAAACCCAGAATTTCCAAAGGGAGTTTGCAGCAGCATCTTGAATTTGAAATAAATGGATACAGAAGTGATACAGCTATTTTAAAAGAGATTGCTGGTGATCTAACTATAATTTGTTTAAAGGATGAAGGTACCATTAAGGAACTTTTGTATTAAAGGAGCACATATTTCAGTCATGTGCAACAGTGTTAAAGGTCTTCTGTGGGTGAATTGAGTCCTTTTCAATATTTCAGATGAGCTGGGCTACAGATAAATATATGTTGTATCAAGCTAAATTGTGCAACTGAAAAACTTTGAGTAATCAGCCTGGAATGAGCTACTTTTACTCCTCATGTTTTATAGAAAGTCAGCATGACACTGTTTCCAAGTTTTACACCGGGGTAGCCTTTGGGGACTATTTCAGCCTGTAGTGAAGCTTCCTAACACACAGTTGTCCTCCCACAGACAGACCTGCTCTGAGTTTCAGAGCCCCAAGGTGCAGGAGCAGGAGTTTGACCACAAACCTCTTTGCAGCACAGCTGTGGCCCCCACCCAGGGCAAAAAAATAGCACAAACAAGAAATTACTGTGGGTAAAGATAATCTTGCCACTGGCTTCTTGGGTTTGTGTATGGGTTACTGAATCCCTCAGTGCTCACCTGAGGAGGATCAGTGTTTTGGCATGACTGAACAGAGACATTAAAGGGCAGTCTGTCCAAGCTCACTGCAGGCTGGGTGCTGGTAGTTCCCAGGTGTCCTTGGGATCTGACACATGCATCACCCTAGTGATACTCCTGGTTTCAACACATTTAAAAACTAAAAATGTTGCAATGATTAGGGAATGCATTCCACTAGAAACACAGGGGTTTGAATGTTTTCATCTCCATATTTTGGAATCAGCTTTGTGGTTTTTTGCGTTTGTCATTCCAACAGCTTTACAGTGATGGATGTGCAGCAGAATGCAATGTTAAAGAAGAAGTTAAGTGATGTGAAATCAGGAATAAGTGAAATTAAAGCTTGACTAGAAAAGCAAAACATTCATAATTAAGCTCATTTCGGTATGATGGATGTTTTTGATTTGCACAGACAGCTCTGCGAGCATACATCTGGGTAATACCAAACTACTGTCCAGAAAACATGTCAAATGTTTTTAAAAATTAGATTAGGGATTATACTTTTAGTCTTTCCTTAGTTCCCTTGTTATACATACCATTTCAAGGCAATTGATTTGCCAGTTGCCATAAACCCTGTTTAAATATTCTCCATGTCTAACAATATTACCAAAGGGAAGCTGAGCACTGAAAACCACCCTGGCCCAGTGTGACCTTTTTTCCCCTGGAGCGCCTGTAAAAGCTACTCTCACAGCAGCAGCACCTGGCTCTGTAGTGGACTTTGCCAGAGCAGTTGGATTTTTAACAAGCCAAAGAGTTCAGATCTGGCTATGTATGTATTGTTTTGGAGGTTTCAATGACAGATTCAAATCTTGAAACTCTATACTGAACATGATGCTTATCATATGGCAAAGGAGTAGAGACTTGTTTATTATTAATAGCAGCCCATATAAACACAAGCCAAGTCCAGTCAGAGATGTTTCTCCCCATCCAGCATTGCTGCAGATTGCATTTGCCTGCTGCTTTTTACATTATCATTATTCATAGTCCTTCATTTCTCTCAGTTGTGAATGATGGACAGCAACGGACAATGCACAAGGGTTTGAAGTGTGGATTTTAAAACATGTGGGAAGAATAGAAATGATATATCTATGGATACTCCCTCAGAGGTCTCAGCTCTAATACCACAAGGAGACCCTCCAAGCTGTGTGTCCTTTCTGGCAAGGAGGCTGAGGGAAGCAGAGATAGAGCACTGGGTTTGCACTCTTGGAGTCTCGGCAGGTTTTCACTTGCAGACACTCAGGGCATCAGTACAAGTCTGGCCAATGTTACCTGCCCAGATATGTCTTCTGCCTTCACTGCATGGAAATAAAGATATATTTTGATCTGAAGATACCCATGCATATGGGTTTATATATACGTGTACATATGATAAATCCACGGGTTTCCTTCTGGATAAAATATTGTTTTTTAAGCCTAGGCTTGACCCTTTTTACTAGGGCCTCTCCTTCATCCTCTGAGAGCCCAACAACTCCTCTGAAACATTTTTTTTCAGAGGACAGCATCTGAACATGTACATATTTATGTCTCTCAATATGTATATATATGTGTGTGTATATATATATATATATATATAAGTCTCTCTGTGTATCTCTCCATATAAATATATTTAAATGGTCTGAAGTGCTTACCGTCAGTTCTTTAGCTGATGTGCACCACCAACAGAGACAGTGGAAATAGATTTGTAGTATCTCATAAGGATCAGATCATTTTATATGTAGCTACAAATTCATCTTACTGAATATTATTTTATAGGCCACCTATCACCTAATGATGATATATCTGAATAGATATAAAGCTTTGAGATAGTAAGATTAAGCTACCATGCTGAGGAATGCAGTATAAATCTAGATGGGTAGAAAAAACAGAATCAGATTAGTGATGTTTTACATCTTGTAGAAGACAGAAAAATATACAACAGTATCTTCTAAAAAAGCTGTACAAAGTTCCAGGTTCAAAAACTGGCACTCTTGCTCAATTGCCTGCCTTCTTTCAGCCTTTCTCTTTATAAATGTTATTTCTTGTGTTTTTCTTCATACTTTTGAGAATATCCTTTATCCAGTGTGTTCATAAGATGTTAACACAGTGTGTTTAGAAATGTCTTATATTCTGCTATCCATAGGAATATGTTGTTCTGATGGGTTCTGATGGGTTGTTCTGATGATTTTTACCAAAGCAGGTAAATTAGAATTTGCAGAGCTGGCAAGATTCTTCAAAAAATTGGATGTTTTAGGATTTAGGCTCAGTGAAGCTTTTGTACCTTAAAATTCCTTTTATTTATAGCCTGTGATTTGATTACACTGTTAGATACCAATTATTCCAAAAGTTAATGAGTTGTGTAATATCCCATAAAACAACAATCTCATGCAAAATATGTTAGTAAAGGAAGCTATAATTGGTGGGAAAAGTTTTTTTTTCCCTTTTTTCCCCTAAAATAAATAAAAGGAAATTATTTCAAAGCACTTTTCTGAAATAATGCATAGTTAATAACTGACTATGCAAAACTGCTCAGCATGAGGTAGATTCTCTAAGGAATGGTAGAGCGAGGAGGAAAAAATCCTCAAAGCTGAGCAGTGAAGTATGTGCAGCAAAAGTTGTGGCTGGGGCTCCAAGGACTCTCCCAGGAAGAGTGGGAAGCTGTACAGAAATGCTTTCCCCTTTCTCCCACGACCTTTTAGGCAGCAGGTCTCTAACAGCTGCAGCTCCTTCCTTCCTCTCAAAAGGAGCTACCATGTTCCCTACATGACAGATTCAGACTGGAGTCCATCTGGCTGCTGCAAGACACACTTTTGCCATGTGCAAGGTGCAATGAAGTGCACGTGGAATTTCACTTCCCCAGATTTCCTCCTGCCATGGGAGCCTCTGCACCTGCTGCCTGGCACTGGGGAGTAAATCCCATGGGCAGTGCCTGCACCCCAGCCCAGCAGCACTGGAAACAGGCTGCTCAGCATTTGTTCAGAACAATACTTACTCTGTATCTGGACATTTTTAAGGTAGTAACTTCTACCCATCATGGCTGCAGAGGAAAACCACCAGTTGTCTGTCCTTCTCCAGACAACTTAAGGGAAGAAGCTTGAGCCAAAGATGCTCAGATGAACAGAATGCCTAGGCTAGAGAAAAGATAGTTCTTTCCATTCAAAAGGCACAGACCAAAATATTCTCTCAAACACCTAATTATTCTTATTAAGGTAACATTTTGATTTGAAACATCTGCAGGTTCTTGAGACCTGACTGAACCTGACATTCTCAACCTTTGGCAACTGTGTTACACCTGGCATGCATTTGTGCATACGTGTGCCTTGGGGGAGAGGCAAGGAAGGGCTGAGTGCATCCTGGCACAGTGAGATCCCTCTCCAAACTCCTGCTGGGTGTAGAGCACCAGCAACATCCCAGTGCCTTTGTGTGTGACAGTCCTGATGGCCACACAGAACAGGACTCACTCCATAAGTCTGAAGAACCCATGTTATACCTCCAAAAGGATTTCCACAGAGATCATTCTGCCCTCTCACCCAAAAGAGGCTACCACCTCCCTTTACCTCTGCTAGGTGACAATTCCAGGCTGAAACCCATCTGGCTGCTGCAAAACCAGATTCCTGCATTTCCTTCCAGAACAAAGCAGGCAGCTTATCTACCAGAATTCTCCTTTTCCAAGGTCATGAAGATTTCTATTAAAATGAAAAGAAAAAAACCAACCAAAAAAACCCCAACCTGCCCCCCCCACAAAAACCCAAAACACAAAACCAACAAAAACAATTAAACAACCCAAACAAAAAACCCAAATCCTATAAATCAATAACAAAATAATAAAAAAAAACCTCTGACACAATGATAATTGAAAGGTCTACAAAATAAAGGCATTTCTGAATAACTAACTAGCTGCTTCTCTGGTTAGCATAAAGGCATACCTTTACCTATGGCTAGGTCTTTGTATAGAAATCCTTGAGGAGGAAAAGATATATTCTCAATGAAATAAAATGCTGTCAGCTCTTTAAGTTTTAGTGGGAACTGAAAATGTCAAGCTTATACCTGTTAGGCATTATTTAAATTGAAATATGGACCTTCCTCAGTCTTCAAAGTACTGCCCTTCAGGTGATAATGATGGATTAATGTTGAGAGAAAACGACCTAGCAGCCTGTTAGTTACTTTTTTCAATTGAGTGGGAGCACACCAAATTTTTCATCGATCTGCCAATTGGAGACAGCTGAGAAATGACGACTGTGCTCTACTAGAGGGTTCATACATAAATATTCACTGATGAGCACATTAGAATGTGGGAAAGCAGAGGAATAGTTTGTTTGAATTCTGCTGCATTTAGTCTTGTGTTCAAACAGCTTTATATTTCTAAACAGTGAGGGTTTACAAGTTCAAAGAGCTGCCCCCTTCACAGTCAAGTTTCTTATAAGTTTCTTATAACATCACACGAATTCATTTTACAAGGCAACTCTGTTACTCCAAGATTAATTCAGTGCCCTTTAAACTGTGGGAGTTGTATTCAAATGTGTTTTAGATTAAAGTGATTTAGCATTATTCCAACATCCAGCAACATGAATGTATGTTTTCAATGGATGAATCTGAAATCAGCTGTTCTGCATTGTTAAGCCTCTTACAACAAGCTGTTTGGATTGCTGGCTGCTCAGCACCCCAAAGGGACAGATTAATCTCTGAACTCTGCGGCTGACTCGTATTTAGAGTTCTCAAGCGTCTGCTGCTCATCTGGTCAGCCCTCAGACAAATAAGACAACTCACAGGAATCAATAACAAGCAATTCTAGACAATGGGGAATTGGCAATAACTCTTGCCCTAGGCAGATGCACACCATAGCTGCACCTTTTGCTTTCCAAGACCCACCCTTCAGATTGTGGGGGTCATTCTCCCTGAGCAGGGAAGAGTCATCTGGAGTACCAGGGACACACCCTGTCACCAAAGAAGTGAGGGTTTGCCTGAAACATGGAGTGTGCCATGCAGTCCAACAACATGCCAGGAAGAGCACATTTGCTGGGAGTGTAGAAAAGAGCCCATGAATGCACTCTGTGAGACACCCCAGCAGCAGCAGCAGCAAGAACAGAGGTACAACAGCAAACCCTTCATAATGCCGTTAGTCATAAGTAACAAAGTAGGAACAAAAGTCCCCTTTCATTCTGAAGGGAACAGTTAGCTTTTCCACTTCAGAGACCAGAGAGAGATGACTTTTGTTACCTGGAGCACTGAAACGTGCAGGAAATGGGGCTCTGTGGATCACTCAGGCATTAAGCCTGTGAACCTGAGATCTTTTCCAGAGAGGCAAGTAAAAAGTATGAGAAAATAAATGTAATTCAATAATTCTCCAGAAGAGAAAAGCTTTGCCTCCGCTTGTCAGTGAAACGCAACAGTAATAGCAGGTGCACGAAAAGCAAATTCACCTCATGAATAAAGGAAAAGCAAGGACACTTTACTGACATGTTTGGGTCAAAATGTGAGAGGGAGTCCTTTAGATAATTCGTAAACAAATCAACCAACCTGTTGACAAAGAAATAGTTCGAATTCAAGGAGGTTGTTTCTTCAAGTCATATTTATTACCCACTGTCATTGTCTGCTTGGATGAATTCCTATTTACTGGTGTGAATGTGCACTACTCAGCTGCTTACTGCAGTACCTGTGTGTGGGAATGCACATCAGTTTGAGAGTGCCAGAAGGAACATCTTTCCTGGAGCTGAGAGTAAGGGGTTTCCCCTGGGTAAGTCAGCAGTTCACTGCTTTTCTTCTGAGCCTGATGTCTTAAAAGGTTTGCTCCTTGCAGACACAGGAGACAGACAAGGCTGATGCAGTAAGACAAAGGTGCTGATGACTCTGATGCAGCCTGCAATGAAATTCAGAGGCAAAATACCTGATCTATCAAAGCAGGTGGAGATCTGCTCCAGTATCCAATGCAAGGATTCCTTACATAGTCCTAGTTCGGCCTTTTAATGATCCAGTTAATAATTCATGGCAAACAATTTATAGTTAATAATACAAAATCAGTAGAAAATAAAAGGAGCAATGAATGTGACTTATCAGACAGAGAGGGAAGTTTGGTACCCTGTCCTTTACTGTTATTTTTCCCAAATGATTTTTTTTTCATGCAGTGATTTCAAATCAAGCTAAGGGAAAAATACCCAAGCCATAGACAAGACTCACAGAATCTTTTTAATTTCTCACAAGTGTTCCTTGAAACAGACTTTCAAATTCTAATAACCCACTTTTTGTAGGAGAGGCAGGGCAAGGAGTGGACAGGAATATTTGCAGATTATGGAATTTCTTTGGGACGGTGAAAATTGTATCCCTGAATATCTGCATAGGATATCCTAATCATTAGTCCTGTCACATACCCATGCTGAGATTCCTGTTACATCCCATAACAGAAAAGACATCCTAGGATTTGTGTCCTCCATGCTCAAGGACATCACAGCCTGATATTTTATGGTTTCAAAGAGGTGGAGATGGGAAAGGTAAGAGTATAAGGCCACCAAGTCAAATATGGGCTTTTACTAGGCAGAAGGGGAGGCTTTTCAGGATAAATTGCCCTCTGGATGTCAGCACACTGCCTCAGGACCTATCTATGACCTCCCAAAGGTCAAGCAAAGAAAGAAGTCAAGCCCCAGCTGTGACTGAAATATTAGTTTCTCTAAGTACAGCAATGGAAAACAAGAACAGAGTTCTTTTCTCCTACCAAGAACTTTCCTCAGAATTGATACAGTAACCTAATTCTGTTCTCATATTTCCACCACAGTCACCAGAAGAGATCTTCTGGGGCTGATCAATACTGAACTTTGAGGGTAGACCTCACCAGAACAGTGTAGGATGGTCATTTTGATAGGCCAGAGAAAGGTCACAATCTCAGTGAGTGATAAACTTGCCTCTGTGGCTGGCCCTCTGTGTGCATTTTTGTTCTGATTTCTTACCATGACTTCCCCTCACCCCTCCCACCCCCTAGTCACTCCTCTAGCAGTTGCAACAGTAGGAGCATTTTTGTAGACCACCAAACTGTTCACAGCTGGTGCCTTATCACAGGGATGCTTTCCCCACTTTTCCCATTGCTATATTTAATGTAGCTTAAGTATAGAATTGGATATCTGCAATATACTCGGCTCTGACAAGTTTTGTAGCTCCCATGTTTTTGACTGCCTGAGTTCTTTATGACATTGCTACTTTTAAAAAACTTTGATCTCAAAATAAATGTGAAATATGGCT
>VYZP01038955.1:0-36165 GCA_013400635.1 Hypocryptadius cinnamomeus | reverse complement strand
ATGGTAGAGGTGGAAATGTGCACGTGAGCTGCACGTGACCTCTTAAGCTGATTGCTTTATCAATTATAAACTGTTGGTTTCATTCAGAAGCTTTTTAGAATTGGTGTTAATAATATTGAGTAATAATACTGAACAGACAGAATAATGCCATGTTATTTAGGATTCTATAAGTAATTAGCAGCTTGAGTAGTAATTATCATGGTTATGTGTATTGTATGCGAAGTATTTCAGTTGTTTTATTCTTACTGGTGCACTTGATATATTTGAAAATCTTGACTTTGCAGAGCTTTTAGAGATAGGTACTTGGGCCCTCTACTGATGAATCTGTGAATAGGAAAAGCTGCCCTGCAATATTAAAATACTGGCATAATGGGTCTTTTGGAAAAGGGAGCATAAATGTAAGCAGAGACTAGAACTAAAGCCTGTTCTGTTTAAACAGAAACACCCCTTTCATTGTTTTTAGAAATATCGAAAAAACCCCTAACCCTAAGCCTAAAATCATAGTTGCATTAAAAACAAATTACCATTTTGAGATACGTAAAGTAAAACCCATTAAAAGGTCAAGCTGGCAAAAAGGCCCCTATCCCAATGGCTTTTTTTGCCTTATGTTTTAACACAACCTATTTGAAATCTATTGCATTTTGTATTCAGGCTGGAGCCATAATAAAGTTTAACCTAAGGGCAAGTTGCTGATAGTAACACTTGTCAAATCTTCTCTGAAGCTTTGAGAGTCAATTGAGGAGGTCTTTTACAGTCAGGCAATCAGGCAATCTGACTACAAGTGTTGTTGATGTGCTTAATTCTGAGAAGCTGCTGGAAAGTGTCAAGTCTCTGAGCACTGCTTGGCATCGCTTTCTCCCTCATTTGTGAGTATGTCAGAGAACATTTTGTGATGTTTTTCCAAGTGTTTGATTATAACGTGAGTTATTGAGTCTAGAGCTGTTTATTAGGAATTGATCAGTATCACCATGTCTTCTTATGCACCTCTGATTTCTGTGTTGTGGTGTTTTTAGTCAGGCAGTGGGGTTACTGCACCACACTTGCGGCTTTTTAAACCCTGTTGCTAATAAATCATGTCAGCTTTTCATTACCTAATGTGTGTTTACAGTGCTTTGAAAATCTGAAGTGTCAGGCAAACGTCCCATTTGAACTTTCTGAGGTGAGCCAGTACAGGAGCCTTGCAGAACACTGTGATGAGAGATAATGTGATACTGCATCAGAGTGGTACTGAGGGGGAGGACTTAGGAGATGAACAGAATCAGGATGGGCTTTATGCATCTGAAGTCCATGCTACTGTTATTCCTATTACCAATACTCCTAAAAAAAAATAAAATTGAGCAACACTCATGTAAATGTGTATCTGCATTAGCACAACAGTAGTGCAACGTTTACTACTTCATCAGCTTCCCTCCTGAGTTCTGGTCCTCAGAGCTCAACCTCCTCACAGCTTCCTGCACCCTGCCTAAACCTTATTTTTCCACTGAAAAAGGGTGGCCTCATCCAAACTAGGTTTGGGACTGGTCCCTGGTGCATGCTGTCCCCCAAACTCTGGCAAGGGAATTCTTGGCCTGATCCACAGACAGGTTGATGAGTGCTGGACAAATAGCCAAGTGAGAGAGGCTTGGCACTGCCAGGCTGTGTACCTGTGCTGCTGTAAAGTGTGGCTGTGGAGTCACTGAGTCACTGTGAGCTGCTGCTTTGGTGTTTCCCAGACTCCTGTTGTTCTTCTCCATGATGTCATGGACTGATTGTTGCAACCCAAATTTGGCAGCCCTTGTCAGATCTGTAGAGCAGGGATAAAGGTGCATGGCCAGAAAATTCAGCAGCAGAAAAATTATTTTTAAAAAGTCTTTAGCTTCTCAATAGCAGAGTCCTGCTGTGCCTTGGTACTCACTGGTGAATGAATGCAGCATGTGTGTCAAAATAAGAGCACATGAGAACTAGTGAGACAGGAGAAAAGCAGAAATGTGTATATGATAATTAGGGCTGCATGACTCAGTACACTGAAGGCACTTGGACACCAGTGCACTCCAGAGCTGGGGAGATCCCAGGCTGAAGGTTTTTCTTAGATTTCTCTCAGTAAAGAAACCAGTTAAAGTGAACTTTGCAAAGTCTTTGTGCATTATTGCTGAGTGTATCCATAACAGCAGAACTTAGAATTTTGAGTTCACTGCTCTTTAGCTCTTTTCCTTTTTCACTTCTTCTTCTTTTCTTTTCTTGTTTTTTCCTTAATTTTATTTCCTTAGATCTAACTGGCTAAAACCGTGCTGTGGGAGACGAGCAGCTGTGTGGCAGGTATTTTTGCTCAGTGCAAGTCTCAACAGTTTCCTGGTAGCCTGTGTAGTATTGGTGGTGATTCTTCTGACTCTGGAACTCCTAATAGATATAAAGCTTCTCCAGTGTGAGTAGGAGGATTTTTTTTTTATTTTGATTTTTAATTTTTTTTATTTTTTTTTTTAATTTTGATGAAATAAAGGCTTAACTTGCTGGGAGGTTTTTGAAGGGGGAGGATGTTGGGAATGTTTTTTCCCTACCATTTAAGTGATTACTAGGCTAGATAAGAAATGTGTTCTTGTGGAATCCTGGTATAGTGAAGTCAGTCTATTTTTCTGACCAAAGCTAGGTTAAATAACAGTTTCAGTACAGGACAAATTTTCAAAGGATACAAGCAGAGTGTACATGCAGAGATTCACATGTGTTGTCATTAGTACTTGAAAAGCTCTGTCCTTTACAGACATGTTACATGTGCATCATTAATCTCTGATACCCGTCACATGTGGGGAGACAGAAGTGATGAACGTACAAAAATAAATAGGGTACTTGGTGTTAACCTCTTATGAATTACTTCTGCTCGAAATTACAGCCTTCTAGCTTGTAATGCACTGAAATGAGACAGATTTTCATTCTACTTTGCTAACACACTGTGAGTCAAATCATAGCTTAAATGGAGTTTTGCTTTATCTGAATTCACTCTATACAGGTTCCACAATGGAAATTTTAATGCTTCTGTTTTGCTTCTTAATTCATCTTTTTTTCCCTACTCTTCTTTTCCTCCATTGCACCCTTTTTTTTTCTTTTTTTTCTCGTTTTCGTTTATGATACGAAGTTGACGTGATCACAGACACCACCAACACTTTCCTCTAAGCTAAATGTGAGGAGCAGCCTCTAGTATCTCCATGCAATCTCTGATGTGTTGAAATGGAAGCTGGGGTTCAGACAATCTCATAATTGCAAGAGTACACAAGCACAAAAGAGTGCCTGGTGTCTCCTGTGGCAGCTTTAAACTGAGAAAACCAAATTTTTATTCTGTTGAAGTCCTTTAACTGTTGTAATTTGTCAGTTGATCATAGTTGCATAAATATTCAGGTGTTGCAGCTGTACTGAGATGACTTTAAGGGACTTCATTGATAATTGCAGCCATTTCTTAAACTCTGTGAGATGAATGTGAATGACTGTGTGTCATTCCATGCTGTTGCTCCCCATTTCCACCCATCTGTCCATACTGCACATACTGTTCAGGGCATGGACATTCCCTTACAGCTGTTACTTTCTCTGCTCTCTGGTCACTCACCATTTTTGGATGAGGAAGCCCAGGATTTGGACAAGTCTGCCACTTTCAAAAAAGTCAAGAATGCGAATTGTGGGTATAAGGCCTTAAGGAAGAAGCTTTCAACAGTACTTATGGAGGTGTCACATCCTTCTGTTTATGTAGAGAATTTTCACTTCCTGTAGAGACAAAGGGTTTTAAAAAAGACTGTTGATTTCTCTGAGTTTTAACAGTTTTGGTTACTCTCCTCTGGAAGCAGCCATTTTCTCACCATTTATTTTCTGAAGAACCTTCTAAAGAAAGCTTTACTTTAGGAATCATTGCTCCCCTGTATCTCTGGTGCATATGACACTGCTGAAGGCTCTGCAGCTTACACCTTGTGCATGACCTGCAGGTGTTTGGTTGAGCCAGATGACTTCACTATTTAGAGGTGGCCCCTGCCACCAGGATGGATTTGCTTAGGTCCATTCCACTTGTGTTACTATTATACATTTTAACTAATAGATTTTGCCATGAGGCTTTTTGCCTTCTTCAAGTTTGAATAGCTTCTATCTTGTTTTAAATCAGATAAAGGCTGTCTCAGTGAGGCTGATCTAAGTATTCCAGTTGTACCTTGTAAGGGATGTGTGTCATTTACACTAAGGTTTTGAAAAGCCATTAGCCCATGACTATGTTCCTCAAAAATGTAATTACAGTTTTAAAAGGTTCCTTATTCTTTATAAACCAAGCAGTGCATTAGGATACCTTACAGCACATCACTGCCAGTTCTGTCCATAATAACAACTGCTAATCCATGCTACAGAACTGTAATTACTTAGGAAGCCTCCCTTTATTAAAAGAAATCCAAACACACCAACCGGAAAAAAAAACCACAACAAAAGAAACCTGGTGTTTTCTTTGGCTGTGACATTTTTAGAGTATAGCTTTTCTCTCCTGCTTTTGGTGTAGCCTTTGGTTGCATAGTACACTTCTCCCACGCACAAAGCTGTTGGTTCCATAGGTCGACACCACATGTAGAAACTGTAGGACACACACATGAAAAGGTCAGAGACCTTTTAGGGTATTTTAGCACAAAGCGTGTTCATACTAGAATTAGAAACCCCAGAAAGCAGGGGACATATAATACTTGTTTTGTTTTAGGTCTCTGTTCTATAATCAGGTTTTTAAATCTGTCTTCAAAGCTCCTCACATGCACTAACAAAACAGCATCGCAGTACCTTGTGATGTTCTGCAAAAGCAGAAATAGATGAGTATTAACTCACTTGCACCTCATTAAAAAAAAAAAACAAAACAAAAAAATGTGTCAGGTTCTAATGCCTTAGAAATACAGACCATGCTATCCATTCCTCATGTTCAGCAGTTTTGGGGAAGAGGAGTTCGGGAAATGGTGGTACTGCCCTTGTTCCACAGTCAGCTGCAGCAAGTGCATGTGGAGAAGGCAGCGCCCTTCCTGAGCAGCGTGGGGCTGAGGAGCTGCACTCCCAGGCTGAGCCCCGAAGAGCCGTGCAAAGGAAACGCCCCGTCCTGCAGCAGAGCCTCAGCACCGCGGGGTCAGGGCTTGCCCGAAGCAGCAGCATCACCCACCCCTGCAGTGTGCATGTGCCGGGGAATCAGGAACAGCATCCGCCGAGAGCGAGCGCTGCTGCTCCCCGCCGCTGCAGCGCTCGCTCGGGGTCTGTCCGGAGCGTTCACCCCGTGCGTGGTTGCTGCATCTCTCTGTGTCGCCAGGGGGCCCCTGGAGCCTTGGATGTCAGTCGGGCTGTTGGACAAACTGCATCCCGAGGGTTTCCCGTTCTTCAGGCTGCCCCATAGAGACAGTGCCTTAGGAAACTTTATTATCTTGTATTTTGCCGATTTGTTTCACCTTTAAGTAGTTCCTCTGCTGCAGCGCGGCAAATGCTCTCATCAAACCCCAAAAGAGCTTCAGCAGTGGGAGTTCCAGTGGCAGGGCGTATTCAGTTTTATTTGTATCCTAATTTCTTCCTACATCCTTTTCCTCTCCTTCCCATATTAATCGATTCTGATTTTAAAATAAAATTCTTCATTTAGTATGTGCTCTGTATGTTCTTGGGAAATCATTAAGTCTGCTGCAGCCCTGCACCTCTGTGCACACAGCCACTGCTTGCCTTACACAGTCATCCCCTGACTCTGCAAGACTGCACAGACTGCTCTGGTCTGTCTGCTGTGGAGATGGTAGACTCACAAATACCTTGCAGGAAGGAGAGAATGTTTGCTCTTCATTCCCTTAGTCCAAACTTGGGAGAATGTAGGAGCAGGAATCACTAGCAGTTCAGTTAGTGGACCCTGTCAACTTTCTGCATTTTTCTGTCAGCATGAAATGTATTTTGAAGCCCATTTTGAGCATTAGTTTTTAAGCACCTGTTCCTGATAAATACTGATAATCTGAGATGAATTGTCAAAGACTGAACACGAGGAATAATGTGGGGATAGTAGAGCATTCTGTTTCCTTACTGAGTCCTAGATCTGGATTTTTAGGTACACAGGAGTTAGTCACACATCTCGTACTAAAGCAGCATTGGGGTGAGAACATGAAGCAGTGGCAGAGCATCAAAGACCTGAGCTGTGTCTGCCACTGCTAACCAACAGCAGGATCTGTTAAAGCTGCAGTGAAGAGCTGCAAACATGGTGAATGAAGGTGAGCAGGCTGGCAGGGCTGGAGTTCCATGTCCATTGCATCCCATCCTCTTTCTGGTACTTCCATTGCAAAATCTAAGAAAGCAAGCTTTACCATGTGTAACTTGTGGCAGTACTAATTATGTTAAACCTGAGTTGCACTCTGCTGCTATAATGACCCTTCATTGTATTATGTTAATTGCAGTTTCAAGTGCTTCCCAGTTTGCAGGAGTAATTCACTGGATCAGCCTAGTCATCCTCTCTGTTTTCTTTTCAGAGGTATGTATAACCAAAATCCTTCACCACATTATGTTGTCACTGGAATTAGCAAGAGTTTTACAGTAGTTTGACTGCAAATAACATAGCACAGTGTATTTTAAGGAAAAAACCAAGCAAAAGCATATTGTTGCTGCTTCTACTTAGCAAACTAAAAAGTGTTATTTAGATTAGCACTGTATGTCAGTTGCTTGGAATTGGTAAGGAAACATGGAAGGGAAGATATTGCCTTAAAAATTATAATTGGTAAGCTGCAGAAAGAAATAATTATCTCTGAATCTACAGGCACTGGGCAGGATAGTTTGATCCATTTGTTATCAGTGTCACTGGGTATAAAGTATAGGATTTAGATGAAGATATGTTCTTCAAGAATAAAGATCCATGGGAGTTTTGTACAAAAAGATCTGTTTTGAGAATGGAGTTATCTCCTCTCACAATTTATTAAGGTAGTTTATATATTCCAGGTTGCTGCATGTAGACCTAGTCAGAGAATGAAACAAATGGTGAATTTCTTTGCCAAAATATGTGTGAGTGTATGCACTGGAAAGGCTTTAGTCATGGTGTAACAAATGACCAAACTGGGTCTGAGCTTTCAGTTTTGTTCTGGAAAGAAGTCATTGATGTTGAGACATTTAGACTGCTCCTGAAATATTCCAAAATGCTTTTATTGCTATTTTTCAGGTTTTAATATGTTGCTTGTCACAATAACAAGTTTTATGTTTTTTAAGTTGGAAGACAGCTCAGATTTAAAATATTTTTAAGTATTTTTTCAGGTTCCACAGGAGAAAATATAATCCAGAGAGGCTTGTTAATGACTTCATTCTGTAGAAAATTTAAGTAGTTATGAGGTGAAGGTTACAAAAAAACAA
This sequence comes from Hypocryptadius cinnamomeus, assembly GCA_013400635.1. Classification (NCBI taxonomy): domain Eukaryota; kingdom Metazoa; phylum Chordata; class Aves; order Passeriformes; family Zosteropidae; genus Hypocryptadius; species Hypocryptadius cinnamomeus. Next base: position 28,839 of record VYZP01038955.1, on the reverse strand, counting down.
TAATCAAAAAACAAAGCTATGATAGCTGGAAATTATTTACTGGATCACTTGTCTTGAATTCATACTCATTATATATGATTGGTAATTTCCATGGAGCTCCTAATGAAATACATTTACATGTATCATTTTGTGTTTCTCAGCAGGGTTTTTTTAGCTGGTGTTGTCAGTGGGTGCTTTTTGAAAGGGCTGTGTGATGGCAGGCAGGGATCTCGCCCTGCTCTGCATCCCAGCCTTCTGCTGCCCTTACACAAACAGGCCCCATCCTTTGACAGTGGTGGTGGGCTGTAGGTTACATGTAAGATGACTGAAAATAATCTCTAAACAATTAAAAGAACTTGTAGCCTTTCCTTTGTGAATGATCCTAATTCCCAAAGGCTCAGGTTTGCTAGATGGTGTCCATTCCCTTTAAAGAAATCCGTTCCTTTCCCCTCCAGAATCTTTCCTCGGTGGGGATTGGCACCCTGGATCTCCCTGTAATCCTGGTCTTCCCAATGGGATCAGCTTGTAACTGCTGCTAGCAGCATGGCTGCACAGCCACATTCTCCTGACCCCTTTGCTTGCTGCAGCTCATTCACCAAAATGTGCTCCTGTGCTGCTCAGTTGCCTGCTGCTGGACTGCAGTTGTGTTTTCATTCCCCTGCACCACCAGCACTCTGCTCACACCTGGGGCAGTGTCCTGCTCCTGTGTCCCTCCCTGAGTGCACAGCTGCTGTTGGGCTGTTTGTGGCACTGCAGACACACCCTGAGGCCAGGGCTCATCTGGCTCAAGGAAGGAGTTGGTTGTTTCAGTTCTACTGGGACAGGGTACCCTCTTAAGTGGTTGAGCTGGTTCAGAAGTATTTTTCAGGAAAATAGTAACAGAAGTGTTTCACAAAGCCAAAACAGTTTCCCTGACTCACCATCCTCATTTTGGATCTGCATTGGCTTTTCTCTCTTTATTAGATATTTGGAGCTACTTTGTCTACGTGCTGTTCTCATTTGTTATAAACTTATCACTCACTTCATTATCTGCTTCTGTCTTCCAAAGTAGCTTCCTTCAGCTGTTTGATTATGGTTTGAATTTAGATCAAAGAAAAGTGAGGCCACAAGACAGCCATGTGAGGTGCACAGACCAGGGTAGATTTTTGGATATGGGTTCATTTGGCAGCTCAGAGATAGAGGTGGCTTCACAGAGCAGCTGGATGTGCTTCAGAGACCACCAGTCTGGGAAAGAGTTCAGGTGTACCTTTCCTGCTGGGTTTGCTGGGGTTGGTTTTATGCCAGGTTGAGTTCATACTGAATTGTGTCTTAAGAGAGCAAAAACAGAGGGTATGATTTTCTGTCATCCAAATTTTTTTTTTCCAAAAGGTTACAAAATACTGCAAGAATTGCAAATGGGTTGTTTTTTTTCATACATTTTAAGAATTTAGGAATCGTACATTTTAATTTTATTTTCTCCTTTGGTCCCTTCAGGGAATTTTTTTTTCCCTCTGATTGCCATACTATGAGTCAGCTGGTTTTGGGGTCATTTATTGAGAAAATCATATGTTATAGTGAGATTCTGAAGTCTGTGGTTGTTCATGCCAGGATGATATTCCAAAAATCAGCAGGTTTAATTAGTTTACCTGGGTATAACAGGCAAATGCTGAGAATTGATGAGTCCTTCAGTCATTGTTTTTTGACTCAAAGCAAGGATTCAAGGTTTCTGGTGGTCAAAAAAGGTGGTTTCTTTAGCAAGTACCTTGTTCTAAGTTTCAATGTTTAGTGTTTATTCTGTAATTTGGTTCCCATTAGTTGTAAATACGGGTACACAATTCTTCAGGAAGGCCTCAGCTTAACAAAGTTGTAAAATACTTGTCAAGACCCATAAAACTTTCAGCACAAAATCAAAATGTTTTGGAAGAATGCAACGGATTAAAGGTGGTGCTCTCAAGACATTGCAAGTAATTGCAGTGCAGTTGAAGTTAAAGAGCCAGTGTCTTTCTGCTTGGTTAAAATGAGGAGGCTAAATGTGCCAGCAGCTGGCAAATGCCACCAGAACAGCTGCCAGCAGAGCTGAGTAGCTGCTCTCACAGCATCTTCCTGCTTTCCTGAGGCTTGCCTTACAGCCACAAGCCTTAAAGGCACTTTGTTCATTTTGTACTCTCTGTCACTGTCTGTGACTTTCCAGCATTAAAATCATATTCAAGTGAAGTGCACAATAGCTTTGTTTGCTTTTTTCCAAGTATTTGAACAGGATTTACTAGTGGTTTGTCTCTGTTTACATACATCACTGTTATTTGTCTGTGCACCAAATGTTACCTAGACATTAAGACAGAAGAGGAGAGAGAGGCACTGGGGGGAAATCCCAGTATCAGCAGCAGGGTGAGGCCAGGGCTGTACCCTCTCCAGAGAGCAAACTCAGCCTTGGTATTGTTGGCTGAGAAAAGGAGATGGGGAATGTCTCAGAGTATAGGTAAGTGGATTGAAGTCTGCTCTCAGCAGTTCTATCCCACTGCCACAGTTGTGTGGTTCTGTGGCTGTTGTTCAGCTCTGCTTTTCCACTAGGCCTGATGAGACTGTGCAAGAATGGGGTTCCTTGGGATTCGCTGTTTGCATTGCTCTGTGCGCAGCCAGCCCAGCACTCAGGCATTCTGCTGAAGGGAAGCACTTCAGGGTTTCCCTGGGAGGAACAAAGTCTTGTGTACTCAGTCAGGCAAGCACCAAATCACAGCTTTCTTCTGGCGTCTGTGTCCAAGAAATGAGCTCTCAAATGTGGTAGAGTGAGTCTGGGCTCCCAGCTGATGAACAATCTGTTTCATTAGCTATGGCTCACAGGAGGGAAAACTCCGAGCTTTCCTCATCCTGTATGTTTAAAGGAAGTGTTCATAGTAACCTGCCACTTTTTTCCTTGTTCATAGCAATCTTTGAAAGGAATAAAACCTCCAAAGGGAGACTCTGCTGTTAAGGTTCTGTTAAAGAAGAAAAACATCCTAAATGGCAAAACTAAGTAAAAATGTCTTTCCCTTAACAAACACATAATTTGTACTAGAGAAACTCAGCTATGTTACTTTTGTTATATTATTTGTGAGCTTCAAAGAGCTGAGTGGGAAGATAATAATCTCCTAATAATCTTCTGTAAGCTGTGGTTTCTCTTCTGTGTGTTTACTTTTATTCTGTGTACGTACAACTTTTCTCATGGTGCATAAATATACTTCATTTCTGTAAGTGTTGTTTTCTAAATGGAGTGAGTAGTGGGGTCTAGAAACAAAGATACAGATTTTATAAATTAATATGCTTTATAAAGGTGAATTTAGGCTTCTTTCTTTGCTAGTGTGTATAAAATAAATTTTAATATACTGGGAAAGTTCTTTAGTAAGCAATTTTCTGGCCTCACAAAGAAGTAGTTACCATGGAAAGTGGTCCCATAAAGTTCTGGGAATCTTGCTGGACATCTGCCTGAAAGCCAGTCTGCCCATTTCATTTCCACTAGAGTACCTGGCTTACAGGGTGCTCTGTCAGTGCTTCATCTGTGTGCTTTCATCTCTTGATAGTGGCAGTGCAGCACGTCCTACACCACGTGTTTCAGAGAGAAAAGTTAGTGCTTGTGTGACCATGCCCAGAGGGAGCTTGTGATGCAGGGCTGCCTAAGGCCAGTTCCCTGGCCACTCTGCATGTGTGGGGGAGTCTCTGGTGAGCCATTCCCATGCCTGTAAAGCCCTTTCAAATCTATGCAGAATTGTCAGTTGAAAACTCATTGGTTTTCCCTATATGCTAAGAATTAAGATTGTGAGAATATTGGGAGAACTCAATAAGAAATAGAAGTGCAGAGTTTCTGCAGAGGTGCATTTGGGTATGTGATGTCCTGGTAGTATTGGTGAGAGAGAAGACAGTGTGTTTGTGTCTGTTCATGGCTCCAGGCTTTGGCAGGGAATGGTTTCTGTGGCACCACAAGCTGATGGAGCCCAGCAGTTCCAGAGTGCAGGACATGGGGTTGGGTTGTGCTGGACAATGGTGACATTGGGCCTGTAGTTTCAGAGCCTTGCTTGAAGAGAAGCTGTGTGAGGAGGGTGCCTGTGCCCTGGAAACAGAAGGATGTGTTTGTTTCAATGTGCCAGCACGTTCCTCTGGGCTCTGCTGGCCTGGGGACAGCGTGTGCTAGGACACCTCATGCAGTAGCTCAGTACAGGCACACCAGGAGATGGCAAAAGGGGATTCTAAGGACTGGAAGTTATAAGGCCACTGGGAGTGACCCAGATGAGAGGGGTTATAAATTACAGATTGGGTACAAGGTGTTCTGGGAAAGCTTTCAATAAATATTTGGTGTTATATGTGCAAAAGGCAAAAGCATAATTTACAGAGGTTCTGGAGCCTCTGTGACAGAGGATGGAAGGGAGGGAGGCAGGAAGGAAGGAAGGACAGACATCCCTTCCAGCTGCCTCCATCCTGTCTCTCTCCTGCCCAAGCTGTGCCCCATCATGAAATGCAGAGCTGTTCTCCTCTGTCCTTTGCCTGGTGCTGCTGGGCCAAGGTCCCCTCCTGTGCTGCCTGCTGCTGATTTCACACCGCAGAGGGACTGGGCACCGTGACTCACTGAGTAGTAAATTGTATATTAACTGTGCAAGCAGAAAAGTACTTAAAATTACTTAATGCACCGTGCAGTCAGCTGACAAATGCAGATTGTGGGAATTCACACAGCTGGCTCAGCAAAGGACTTGGCCACGTTTCCCTACAAAATTAGAGAGAGAACCTGCAGCATCTAAACCTCACTGCAGACAGTTAATGTCCTGCAAACAATTGTGTGTCACCAGGAGACTTGGTCACTTTTGAAATTGGATTTCCGTCTGAAAAATTATTTAAAATTTTATCTGGATTTACTTTAGCTTAAAGAAATGAACTCAACTTTTCAGTCATTTGCCTTTTATTAGTGCACTGGACAAACTTTTATGTAATAAATTATCTTTAGCAGAAGAAAAATGTATTTCTGATATAACTAAAAATATATGTGTTAAGGACTTTCTAAGTAAAAGGTTTCCAGCCAAAAAAACATTAAAGCTTTCTTTTCCAAGTACAAAAAAATCCAATCTGAGAGTACTTTCTTTTAACAGGAAAGTGCTCACTCTGGTACTTAATGTTTTTTTTCAAATCTGTATTCAAAAATGCAGAATGCCTGTGGTGTAATGCAAAACTGTTTGTGTGCATTTGCTACATGCCTGCACATCAGTAGGAAACAGCGGTTCTACTCCAGTTTTCCTCTTTTTCTTGTAGATTTTTGTACTTAAAAATGGTAGAATTGTGACTAACATTGGTTTTGTCTGTGATGAATGTTTTACAGTTGCAGTTCTCTTCTGATTCATACGCGTCTTTCAGTTTAGTCCTTGAACAGTAGGTAGGAAGTTTCCTGGATTGTTAATTTCTGTCTCTGTGATTTTTCAGATTCTGCTACAGGTACTCATTTTTAAAGTTCTGTACAGAGACAGTATACAATCAAATGCAATATGTATGTATTTGTATGAAACATATTTTTGATTGCTTTGCAAAAAATACTAAAATGTTATATATAAGAAGTACCAATGCTTTAATTTGCTGTCAAAGCATTTATTATACTGAGCAATCAAGGAGGTGCCCAGTACAGTCCAAATTTCTTTGGTTCCACCTTTTCTGGGTGAGAGCTGTGGCAGCAGCAGTGGATGTTCTCTCTGCCATGGACACACAGAGGCAGACTGGGGACAGCCAGGTCTGGTTTGGGGCTGTGCTGGCACAGGCTGGCCCAGAGGCACCTCGGTGGCCAGGCTGGGCTCACCAAGGGCAGACTGCCTTTTCTAGCTCCTGGCACTTCAGTGCTGATGGGGGTGTTAAGAGTGACAGTGCTGGTGCACAGCTTGAAGAGCTTCCACGCAGAATAAATGTTTTCTGAGCTTACCCCCAGTTGTGCCCAGCTGGTTCTGAAGGGTGCACCTCTGGGCTGGGAGGAGCTGGCTTATCCCACCCTTACACTCACCTTCCTGCAGTGTCTGCTCGAGCTGAGAGCCAAGCTGCTGATCATCTGGACATGTTGTGCTGGACACCAACACCCAATCCTGCATTAAATGTCTGCCAAGTAGACTTCCAGTCACTGCTGGCTTGTGCTGATTCACAGCAGCAGAGTGGCAGTGAAAACATTTGTGTTAGCTTCCAGCCCTTGGAACTGCTCACACCCATTAATGTGGCAGTAGCACAGTCTGATTTAAATGCTGCAGTCAGGAATTAAAAAGGCAGGAAGGAAAATACTTTTTTACATTCCCTCACCAGTCTGATTTTAAATCATATTTAGGGTTGTGAGGCAGTGTCTCTGTTTTCTTTGTGCAGATATGCCTCATTTCAGTGAAAATACCTTTGTGCACACCTGTCCAAAGGAAGGAAGACTTTGCCCCTCAGTTGCTGTAAGGTTGTAAGGGCTCAGCCATCCTTAGTTGCTTATTGACCTGGCACTTAGTAAGCACTGCCCAAGCATAGCAGAGCCTGAGCTGTGCTCTCAGCGGGGTGGCTGTAGGAGAGGTGGTGCCCCAGGCTTTCCACAAGGCTCTGCTTGTCCTCATGTGTTTCCCCATGGCTACCTGCTGTGGAACCTGTATGGACCCCAGGTAACTGATTCAGCTGAACTGACAGGCTCACAAGTCACTTGTACTTCAGCCTCTTGTGCAGCTCCTTGGTGGGGAGGGAGGGAGATGCTGGCAGAGGAGCTGGAATGCTTTTCCTGGCAGAATTCAGCTCAGGAGCTGAGCTGTGGCTGCAGGAGTGCCTTGGCTGGTCAGCAGCACATGTGCATACACCTTGTGCCTGGGTCAGATCACATCGTGCTGGCCAGTTTGGGGTCATTAAGGGACTTGAGCACCTGCTCTTGTGCATCTCTTCCTCCACATAGTAAATAAACCTTGAGGTTTATCTATAGGTTGTTATGGAGAGAGCCTTACTCGCATGCTGCATTTGTGAAGTGCTTTGCAAGTACAGTGGTTTTAGGAGTACAGACTGGCAGCTTTGGTGGATCTTGCTGTCTCTGTAGAGTATCATCATTTTTTGTAGAGGAACGAGGATGCTGCATTTTGTCTTCTGCCTCGTGCCTCCCTTTCTCAGCCAGCCTTGGCCTGTACCTCTGCATACCCCGTTTCTGAGGTGTTGGCTGGAAAGTTTCCTGCTCCTTGGTGGAGTGGGGCTGGGCTCTGGAAGCACCATCTGCCCCACAGCAGTGTCCCCCTGGGCAGAGCAGGGTAAGTGCTGTTATCCAGGTTTGCAGTGCCAGGAGAATGGAGCACAGTCATCCCAGGCCAGCTAAGGCAGTTGGGCTCGTGGAGGTTGGCAAAACCACACACAGGGGCACTACTGAACATTCAGTGTTGTTCTGCAGTTAGGTACTGCTGGAATGTTTGACATCAATTCAGAGCTGCTTGGGATTTTAAATTTGCATTTGTGCTGAAGAGGAGATACATGTATTCATCAGAGTCACTTTTTTCTGCACAGCTCTGGGCATGGTCACCCCCTCACATGTAGGTCTGCTGAGCACTGAGTCATTATGCTGCTCTTCAATGGAGAAAGTAGCATTTTGATGGCCCTTGTAGGGCTCCCAGCTGCAGACTCCTCATGTCTGTCAAAATCTGACCTTGTTGTTGCTGTTGGCAGGAAACATCCCTACCAATTAGGCTTTTATGTGAGTTCAATATCATTTGCAAGTTGACTGATGAATTTTTTCTTTTATTGTGCCTTCTGAAAGCCAAATTAAAAATTAGGAAACGTGCTATTGGATTTTTAATAGGAATTCACCATTGGTTCATTCTGTGTTCTTTCTTTATTCCTCTTTTTTAGCTGTTGAGGCTACTTATTGCTGTTTTGCTTCATAGAGAAGGATCACAGAGATATTTTTCTCCCTTATCCTGTGACTTTCTGGGATCTTGCAATAAAGCTGCCTTCAACTGCAGTGAAGAGCATCTGCTCTTCAGGCTGATGAAATGTCAGTACCTTTAGGTATCAGGACAGCACAGGGCTCTTCTTTTAGAAAATCAGTAAGCACTGGCATATCAAAGATGGCCAGAAAAGAGAATTTTCCCCCATTCTGACTGAGGGAGCCCCATGGTGGATCTTATATAGGCTTGGGTTGGGAGGCTGGGGAGGGTTGGTAATCTAGATCACACAAATTTGAGAGCAGAATTTTGGGAAGATGGAAAGACTGATGAGCATTTGAACTTGGAACTTGTTTGTGGAGGTTTTACTAAGTCAATATACTGATTGGGAAGCAATATCTGCTTTTTAAATATAGAATTTTAGCCATTTCTAGAACCTGATTATCATTTAGAAAAAATGTGTAGTGCTTAAATAAGACAAAAAAATTATTCCCTAAATAGGTAAAGGACTAAATGTTTATCTAAGACTGCAATAACATTCATAATCTTTTTCTCCCCTAATCTATTTTACTAGACTATTTTGAGGATTGTGGTCCTTGGCATATGGGATTACATTGAAAACAAAATAGAGGTAAGCTCTCTCTCTTGGTACTGTTTTCCAGGCAGCCCCAGTAAGACCATGAAGAATTGCTTGAGATGGCTTTGTTATTAACCTGGTGCAATACAATATCTTTTAAGGCAGATAAATACACCATTCTTTTCATTATGTGCATTATCCATAGCTGAGTGATGCAGTCCCTTTTTCTGTGAGATACTCAGAAGATTGCAATATTTGAAAATATTTTATGAAGGGAGGGATTTTGGTCTTCTTGCTCTTTGTATGACTTTTGTTGTTAGAGCTGTGCTGGTCCAACTGACAATACTGCTACCCTGAGATGTAAAAATTGTCACCTGAGTTTTATATCCCCATTGCCATAATTGAGTTGAAATTAGTTGAGTTAGTTGAAAAATTTCATGTAGTTTCCTGGTAGTAAATACTAGTTTGGCAAAACCCCTATTTTTATTGTGAAATTGTTTTGATAAACACTGTAATTAGTACCTCAAATTAAAAATTACATAGAATGTATATACTCTTGTAGAGAAAGAAATGGAAATTCGTGTGTACTAAATAATATATAATCCTAATCTGAGCAGAAATCTGGAGATCAGGAAAATGAAAAGCTCTTTCTTGATACTGCCTCATAAACCACCACTGTGCAGGAAGAACCAGAAAACAATCTGGGTGTTCTTGGAGCATAATCAGTGTAGAGACTTGCATGTTTTTGTAATGAGGTTGTAAACATTTTAACTTGTTTTGCTAAAAAAAATTAATGAAACTTAAATAGTTGATTCAGGGTTTCTTATTTTTAAGGCTAAATGCAGCAGTTTCTGATAATTCGTCTTGGTAATTTGGAATAGTGATATTTTTTACTGCCCATTAAGTGGCTGCAGTAAGAAGTATTTCTTTGCAATACACTGAATTGTTATACACAGATCTGAATAAGTAATTCTTGCAAAAATCCATGCCCTGCCTCTTTATGCAAACAGTTAATTGGTGGGCCTTGGCAGCAGGGGAGGGTTTCAGCAGGAATGAGAACGTGGTGCTCTGTTCTGCTCTGCTGGGCCAGTGTGGGACAGACACAGCACTGCTGCCACTTTGCTCTGAAACACATTTACTGGCTCATTTCTGTCTAAAGCTTTGCACAGTTGCTTTTTCTGATCTAATCCCAATGCAGCCAGTGTCATGTAAGTCATTCAGAGCAGTGCCAACTGTCAAACCCTTTGCAAGCCTCCTTGCCCCATGGGAGTGAGAGCAGGCAGTCTTTCTGTCTAGGTGCACAGCCATCCCCACACGTGTTGTGTAGCCAGGACATGGCCAAGAGCCATCAAGTCTCTTAGCTCCATCTTTTTCTACTTGTCTTCTTGATCTCTTCATTTAGACAGTAAGATCTATGGGCAGGGACTGCATTTTTTTTTAGATGACACTATGCCAAGTAACAGGTAATAAATACCAGTGATGATAAAACTCTGTGGCTGTAATAACATTTAGACTATCACTTCTCCTTGGGGATTTTGGCCAGTATTTCCAAATACCTTTCTCTCCCCCTTCCCTTCCACCACAGTTTATCTCTCCTCACCTCATAAAAAGCACTGAGGAATTCTGTTGTGCTACCTAAAAAGGATGCAGCTTTTCTGTGACTTGGCCACCTCTCATATGCCTTTCAAATAGGTACACGATTGCATTTCTTTTGGACAAAGAGGGACTCCTTCAAGATTTCAAAGGGGAACAGCAGGATGTGATGTTAAGGAAAAGTTTGAAAAAACCGATTTCTCTCTAGGTGTTTGATGGTGCTGTCATAATCTTGTCCTTGGCACCAATGGTGGCCTCAACAGTGGCTAACGGCCCCAGCAGCCCGTGGGATGCCATCAGCCTTATCATCACTCTGCGGATATGGAGGGTGAAGAGGATCATTGATGGTGAGTGGGGACTCAGCTTGTGACTGCAAGCATCACCTGGCAGGCTGGGGAAATGAGGTTTTAAAAATGCAGAAAGATTGCTTGCTACCATTGTTCCTGTCATTGTCCTTTCTTTTACATTTTGCTAGCACTGAACAGAAGAGAGTTATGACTCCCATGGAGGAGAATGGGTCTGGAGATCATGGCTGTATTTCCTGCTCTCTAGGACCCTTTATAATTTATTGGTTTGTTTTCCTGTTAGGCACCTTCCTATCCCCTGTCCTGTAAAGTAAATGTCTTGACCTGCTTTATGTCTCTTGCCACCAGTTGTCATTCCTGATTCTGCAAAATAATTGATTCTCTGATGTTTGTTGCTCCCTCCCCATTACCATACAGCCAGCTCTGTCTTGGGGCTTTCTTTTCTAAGTTTTTGTCAATAAGTAAGTTTTATGTAGGATTCCAGGAGGATTTTCTTGCCCTGGGGATTCCCAGCAGGAGGTGCTCTCTGCAGTGCTGTATATCCTGGAAATGAAGTGCATATTGGTGGTGTTTTGCACACACCTCTGTGGGGATCTGCCAGGGGAGATGAAAAGGCCCCACCCAGCAAGTCAAGGTTGCAGAGAGCAGAGTCTGTGGCTGGGCCTGGAAGCAAGGACTTTACTGTAGGTTACTGTGTGCTCAGCAGCTTCAGGCAGCTTAGGGAAAAGAAATAAATGAATGGCCATTTTGCTCACATGTGAAAAATCTGATTTGGGTTTAATGTCCAGAAAACTTTGTATTCAGAGTTCAGGAGAGGTTATAGCCCTCTGATTGAAACATAAAAGAAAACGTCAGGATTTTGTGTAGCTTCAGAAAACATTGATTGCAGTAAGTATTGACCAGCTTTTCTGATCAGTGTGAGTTTGCCATAGTTAAGTCAGGACCAAAATTTCTAGAGCCATTCAGAAAATGTATTGAAAACTGGCCTGTAGCTTGAAAAGCCATAGAAGATAAATGCCCTTTTTGTTTCTTCAAAATATCTTTCTTAGTCTGCTGTGTCCATTAAGGACTGATTTCTTACCACAAAGTCTAGGAATTAAATGGTTAGGGCTGTGGAATAGTTCTTTTCCTGAGGGAGCTGTGCTGTTCAGGTTTAGAGGGAATGGGACTGACTCTAAAGAGAAAATCCTCCTACCCAGCGGTTCAGGAAATCTGTGGTAAATACTGGGGAAGAGCTGTATGAGCATGGAATCTGGGAAGAGCAGGCAGCATGCATTTCAGTTCAGCCAGGCAGATGGAGGTCTGACCAAACAATATCTAGACCCTGCATTTCCTGTGTTAGAAATCCTTCCCTGAAAAATGTACTCTAATGCTGCTTCTATTGGAAATGCTCTGGTTCTCTGCATGCAAGGGAAAGGGATGATGTTCTTTGGCCTGTAAAGGTTTTCTTCCTGATAAAAAAACAAATCACAGCTGGGTTGCTTTAAGTGTTATTTGTGTTTTCCAGCGTATGTCCTTCCAGTGAAAGTGGAGATGGAGATGATGATTCAGCAATATGAGAAGGCAAAAGTTATTCAAGACGAGCAGCTGGAAAGACTAACCCAGATCTGCCAAGAACAAGGGGTAAAGTTCAGTTATGTCTTTATTTACGCATATCTTGTCAAGACAAGTCAAACAGTTCATGTACTTCGCTGCAGGCTGAGCTTTGAGAAGTACCACTGGGACTTGTGCTGTGGGGTGACAGGTCTCAGTGCTAAGGAGGCATTAGCTGCAGCCAGGATATTGTCAGCATGGTATTTGTCAAACAGCAGTCAGCTGCCTCTGCTGCTGGGCTTGTGTTTTCAGAGGTGAGGAAAACAAATGTGAGCAACAGAAAATAAATGGTTCCAGTATGTCATTTATTAAATGAGAACAGCTAGTTTGACATAGTAGTAACATACAAAAGCCATTGTTGGAGACTGCAACTAGTATTCCTAGGAAAAGGATGTGCAGTTTAAAAAAATCAATTCCCTTGCTTTAAATGCAAGAGGCAGCTTCCCTGTAGGTCAGTCAGAGACTCCTGGCAAGCTCAAAATGTTGCAGTAGAAGCTTCTAGTTCCTGGAAGCAAGTCAAGATTTAAGACTCTTCCCAGACCCCCAAATGTTCAGTGATTCAGTCTAGAGGTAAGGAAAGGTGAAGTTTGAAATATCTCAAGTGAATATATTTTACATGAAAAAGGTGTAAAACCATTTTTGGGGCAATGAGCCAGGAGTTTTTGCCATTTGTCTTATGCAAATGAGTTCTTGACTAACTTGCTTTAAAGAAGAAAGCAGGGATGGATGTTGAGGCTCGGGATAAGTGAGTGTTGAGGTGACCATCAGACCACAACAGGATGATCCCCAGGTGATTTACTTCTTGTTTCAGTGAAAGGGGAACTATGAGATACAGTCCAAATAAATCCTGGAGATTTCTAGCTTCAACTACCACTCCTGGCTTGTGGCAGATACTTTTGAAATACAAAACCATCAATATTTAGGTCCCCAACTGGAGTTTTAGGTTCATGTCCAGATCTCCTGGATATCAGCCTAGGATTCTGCAAAGAACTGCTGGTGGTGGTGAGTTGCTTTGTCCGTGTGATGCTCTAGGAAGAACTGTAGACAGTGTGTCATTTCATAACACTGGTTTTGATTCACTCATATTAACCATAACAAAGTTCTAAACCTAAGGCTTGGCTTCTGCCAAAAATTAGTTAAGTGCCAACTATGTTGTCTTGGGTGGCAAAACTGCAGTCCTCCTCATAACACCTTTGCACAATGATACTTTGTGATTTGGGTTCTGTCAAGGTTGTGAAATTGCCAGGTGGATGATACACACCCCATTTTACAAGGCAGAGAAATCGGTGATTTCTTGAGTGCCAGTGCAGTATTTGTCTGTCAGACCATAATAAAGGTCTCGACAATCATAAATTGTAAAACGTTTGTTTTTAGGAACTTTGCTATACAACCAGATAACACTCTCAATCTCTAAACAATTTTTGGTGTTATAGTTTCACAGTCTGATCCCAGGTGGGGTTCAGGAGCAGCTCTTGCTGCTCTTCATTCTGAGCCAGCTACTCCTGAATGTCTGACCAGAGTCGCCCTAAATCCGAGCTCTGATGGGCACAACCTGTACAGCAAACAAGGAAATGCTGCACTGGGAGAGGAGTAAATCTGAGAAAACAGAGCAGGTTCTCTTGCAGCCTTCAAGTGTCATCTGCTATGGAAAAATACAGTCTATAGAAAGATGACAGCATGCTAAATCCCTGTTACTGGCCTGACTTGCTGCCAAACAACTGTCTCAGCTGTATAATATCAGGTAAATGTACTAATTTGCTGCAGTTAGTAGCATAAGACATTGACAGGAGTACTGCATCCTTTATTTGTAAATTATTAGCTTCATAATTCAGTCAAGAAAAAGTTGTCAGCATTATAATATTCACATTAACGTTGTGTACAGCATCTGATGGGGAAAATGACTCCTAATGGTATTTAATGTCTAAGTTTCTGCCAGGTTTTTGCTTTTTTTGTTTGATCATCTTTCCTGAGCTTTCTAAAGGATTGCTGGTTCATGGTGTTTCCGTGTGCTTGTCTGTTTTGAGGGAAGGTTTGCCTGCAGTAGTCCGGCTGTGCCCAGAGCAGAGCAGCAGCCGGGAGGGTTCCAGGCTGCTCTGTCCGTGTGGTGCCAGCTGTGCCAGGGCAGGGGAGGCTGGGGCAGACAGGTCACCGTGGTTCCCTGCAGCCCAGCAGTGGGGCAGGCACTGATTCACCCTGTGCTGGTGATTTGCATTTATTCAGTAGTTAGAGATGGGGCTGAGAACATTCCTGGTGGAAAGGTTTCCCAGTGCTTCCTTTTCTGAGATCCTGTTTGGTGTCTTACTGCTTTGCTGCTGCTCAGGCAATTGGGGTTAGAATTCTCAGGGTCTGGCATATTCTGAAGATGAAATGATCTTGAAAGTTTCAAGCAAAGTATTAATTATTCTGTTAGAGGAATTGGGAAAAATAGTTAGCCTGTTTTTCTTGGGATTTAAAACAAAAATAACTGGTGGCTGGTTCTCTGAGAAGTCCCATGCTGATTTGAAGCTGGTGCTTAATGCTAGGCAAACAAAACCAGGATTTCTGTTTTAAAAATTAAAAGCAGGAGAGATACAACCTCCCTTCATCCTTTTGAATTTTCTTTCTTTTGTCAGTTGTGGATTTTTTTGTCCAGTGATGGGGTATTACAGCTATAAAGTACATTTCCATTCCTGACTGACATTGGAGATGTACTTTTGCAAACATGGAAACTCTTTCCACATGTTGCTTTTTGGCTAGCTGTACATCTGAAAAACAGAATATATTTATAAATTATACTTGCACAGACCACCACTTTGTTCTCTGTAGTACCCCACTGCAACTGTTTGAATAGTTTGCTTTTTATTTATTCTCCATTGGCCAAAAAAAGAGATTGTTAAGCAGGAATGGAGCATGAGGGATTTCTAAAAATGGGTAAAGGTAAAAGGAAAAGAAGTCTCACTGCAGTCACTGTCAAGAATATGCAGAGTATATTGCTGATGGTTTTGTTTTATCAGAATAACTTAAAATGCAAAACAAAGTTCTGAAGTTTCATTAGCTACAAATTCCAGTCAGGGAAGATTGCTTTTTTTCCTCTGGAATCACCTGTAAAGGAATTTTCATTTGTGATAATAGATATACTTCCCTGATCTTTTCTGCTTAGCTGTCAGAAGAGTCATTCAGCTGAACACAGCCAAGAGTATGTGCTCAGCCTTATCATACCAGAGCTCCTTTTCTGTCAGTTCCTGTAGAACTGGGGTTTTCAGCATTCTTAACACTGCAACAACTATGGGAGCTGTATTTTTTTTTATATTGGAATATAATTTGTACAACAGCTGCCAGTTTAATGGCAGGGCTATTTAGCTGGTAAAATTACCTTTCAGAGAAATAATGTATGCTATCCTCTCAAAATAATTTTAATTTATTTCTAACTACCAGTCATTTTCTTGGTGGATGGAAGGCAGCCAAGGTCATCCCATGTTTTATTTTACCCATAAATCATTAGTTTGCAACTGTCTCCTGATTTTTATTGTTACCAACAATGGCTAAACTAATGGAAATAAACATTGGATTGTATCCCAGTGGCAGATGAGTTTTAGGGCAGGGCATTCTGTACAGACAGCACTAATAGAATTGAGCGAAATTATTGCTCCTGCATTAGACACAAGTAAGCTTCTGGCTAAAATGTTCATTGATCTCTCAGAAACTATGTCAGTCCTACTCTGTTGTTAGACCATTAAAGGGGAGTACTCAGTGATTCACTGCTAAGTCTCTTTTTGAGTCTTACATGTGTATTATAAAATATCAGCTAGGATGGGTGGCCCACTTAATAAAACCAGGCATGTGAAAGGAGATGTTATCTAGAGCTCCGGGTAGGTCTGTCAATTTACCTGCTTAGAGATAATCACCTAATGCATTATTTGAGTGAGGAAGTGCTCAGGAGTGCCCCATAATTATTTCTGGTTTGTTTCCTGACAAAATATTGCCAGGTTTGTGCTGCAAGAGGAGATGTAACAGATTTTGAAAATGGTAAGTTTAAATTTCCCATTGGTGAACTTTCTCTTCGTGCCAGACAATCTAGTTACTCATTCTTCTCTAAAGCATTCTGTATCTCCCTTTTTCTTGGTAATGAGTGTATTTTCACATCAGCCACATGTATTACACCTTTGTTGCTGTCTTCAGCTCCGTCGTGGTGGGTGTACCCAGACAGTCTCAGAGGTGCACGGAGACAGTGCACAAGCATGGAATGTGCAAACTTCCTGTGAAATACAGGAACAAACATTTTCATTGTGAGAATGGGCAAGCACTGGAGCATCTTGCCAGGGAGGTGGTGCTGTGTACACACAGCCTGGAGATAGTCAGAATTTGAGAGGACAGGCTTTCAGCAGCCTGAGTTAAATGGAGCTGCTTTAAGCAAGGTGTTGGATTAGATGGCCCTCCCAGTTCCATTGCAGCTTAGATTATGCTGGGATTCTATGAAGTTTTCAAAAATATTTTTTCCGTTACAGAGTGTGTTGGAACTTATTGGTAAATACCCACCAGAAGCCACCAAAGTAAGTGTAATTAAGGAACATGAATGTCACAGGTGTCAGGAGGTGGTTTACCTTTGTCTCCTTGGTTGCAAGTTATCTTCCACACAAGAGCGTTTATTTGCTCACCGGCTCTCTTGGAGATTTGCAAGGTTCTTCCACAGAGCTGATACCTATGAGTTAAAATAAAAAAATCAAAGCATGTGTTTAAGTTTATATGCCTTTTTTTTGTCATCTGATGATATGTGCAGTGTGCTCCTGCCCTGCAGGCTGAGGGGAGGATGGTGTACCTGAAGTACAGACCGTGGTTTCCTCAGTCCAGCTGTGCTGGTCCAGGTGTACACTTAAGTTGCTACATCAGCTCCTACTGCAAACAGAAATTCCACATGTTCCCTTGGCCCAGAATTTTACCTTAAAAAGACTGTTATGTATACCTCCTAATGATTTATTTTAGCTGCTCTGGACTGCCTGAATGCAGTCAGAGCAATCTCATTAGCTCTTGTACACGTTAGAACTGCCTGAGGTCAGTGTGCAATATAATCTTCAGTAGATAGAAGCACCTACAACCTAATTTGCTCATGCAGCCTCTCGCTGCATTTCACCTGTAAGGAACACGCCCTTAGACTCAACCTTTGGTTTAGGGGTTGCTTTGAGTGGCTGACACCGTGTTCCACATCTGCAGGATTCTGGGATAATGCTTAGGAAACAATTCCTACCGAGCCAATCACCTCTGTAGATCCAGGCCTTTTGTGAGCAAAAATTCTGTTTCTCCTCTGTGACAGAGGCCATCGGTACCCGGGCTCGGTGTCTGCGACAGGGTGACACTGGCACCCAGATTGGTGTCTGTGACCGGGTGACAGCAGTGCCCAGGTTCAGTGTCTGTGACAGGGTGACAGTGGAGCCCAGATGGTGTCTGTGACAGTGTCACGGTGCCCGGTGTGTCCCATGCCTGGTGTGTCCGTGTCCAGTGTGTCCCATGCCTGGTGTGTCCCGTGCCCGGTGTGTCCATGCCCGGTATGTTCCCGTGCCCGGTGTGTCCGTGCCCGGTGTGTCCCGTGCCCGGTGTGTCCGTGCCCGGTGTGTCCCGTGCCCGGTGTGTCCGTGCCCGGTGTGTCCCGTGCCCGGTGTGTCCGTGCCCGGTGTGTCCCGTGCCCGGTGTGTCCGTGCCCGGTGTGTCCCGTGCCCGGTGTGTCCGTGCCCGGTGTGTCCCGTGCCCGGTGTGTCCGTGCCCGGTGTGTCCCGTGCCCGGTGTGTCCGTGCCCGGTGTGTCCCGTGCCCGGTGTGTCCGTGCCCGGTGTGTCCCGTGCCCGGTGTGTCCGTGCCCGGTGTGTCCCGTGCCCGGTGTGTCCGTGCCCGGTGTGTCCCGTGCCCGGTGTGTCCGTGCCCGGTGTGTCCCGTGCCCGGTGTGTCCGTGCCCGGTGTGTCCCGTGCCCGGTGTGTCCGTGCCCGGTGTGTCCCGTGCCCGGTGTGTCCGTGCCCGGTGTGTCCCGTGCCCGGTGTGTCCGTGCCCGGTGTGTCCCGTGCCCGGTGTGTCCGTGCCCGGTGTGTCCCGTGCCCGGTGTGTCCGTGCCCGGTGTGTCCCGTGCCCGGTGTGTCCGTGCCCGGTGTGTCCCGTGCCCGGTGTGTCCGTGCCCGGTGTGTCCCGTTCCCGGTGTGTCCGTGCCCGGTGTGTCCCGCGGTTGGTGGCGCGGCTGCAGTTCCGGCCGCGCTCGGCAGGTGGCAGCAGCGCGGCGCTGCGGGCCGTGTCCGCGCGGGCCGGAGCCGAGCCTGGCACGGGCACTCCCGAGCTGGGCCCGGAGCAGCGGCCCGGCCGTGCGGGCCCTGAGGGCCGGCAGGGACCTGTGCTCTTTGGAAATGCTCACGCAGGGACCTGTGCTCTTTGGAAATGCTCCCTTCGTCCCCAGGAACTGTGAGTGCGCAGGAGGAGTCGGGGCTCTCCCCGTTTCTGCTGTGGCCTCCTTCTTCACACCTGTACGACACAGTGATGCGTTCAGGCTTCTGATTGTTGTAATGCTCAGCAAATCTTTGTAAATGCTGAAGCTCCTTAAATTGGATCTGATGCAGACATAGTTATTGAGCTGACTTTTAGGTAGTTCTGTCTATTTGTGTTAAAAAATACCTGTCAGGTTTTTTGTCTTGCATGAAAAAAGGAAATCGTACCGTACCTCTAGGCCAGAATTAAGCATTTCAATGACATCTGTTTCTTTTTCATAGAAATGTTTTTGAGGGATGAAATGTAGAAGAACAGACATTATGTTTGAGCTAGACAACATGAAAAAAAAATCTCCAAATTTCTTTCTTGCCTAATTTGTTTGAGTGCATTTCTTCCATTAAACCAATGGAGTGTCTGAAAGGGTATCTTTCTCTCTTTAAAGGTGGAATGTAAGGTATTCCTTGTGATTCCTTGTTTTTTTCAAGTCAAGGATAAAACCTGGAATTCCCTATGTTCATAGTGGCACAAGCACCTTGAGCTTCAGGATGCTTCAGGCTGGCTGGGAACAGAGTTAGCAGTGCCAGTTCTTCCTAGCAATAGGTTAGCACAATAACAAGAGTCTGCCATGGAGGCTTCATTGCAGGGAATCAGGGAGCAGGGCAGTGTTTTGACATTTGCTGATTCCACCTGACTCCTGACTGCCACTGCCAGAAGACCTTTGGTTAAAAGCAGTGAGCACTTGCAGCCAGCTGTTTGCAGCTGCCAAGCCTCTGTGCATTGGATTGCAGATGGAGGAAAAGCTGTGTGCTTTGTTAGAGCCCTGGATTAGCTGCTTTAATGGGGTCTGGAAAGCTCGAGCTGCCCTTTGGCTTTCTAGATTTGAGTCTTGCAATGGGCCTTCCAGTTACTGTAGTTCCTTCCCAGATGCCCTGGAAAGCAGATAGTCTCCAGGTGTGGCAAACTGGAGTCTCTTTTCCTTTTCTGAATTTGTGGAAATTCTGTCTGCTTTCCCCTCCCCGGTGTTTGCACCACATCTGACTGCAGTGGAATGAATGGGGTGCGGCGATGGGTTCCAAAATCTGCCAGTGAAGCAGATCTGAGTCACATCTGAGGGTGAGAGGCACAGCCAGGTGCACTCAGCCAGGGCTGTTCCACACCAGTTTTCCAGCATGGAGGTGCCAATTCCATGTGCGCTGTGGGTGGGGAGTGGCAGCTGCTTTGTCCTCCTGCTCTCCGTGCCTCTGCAGGCCCTGAATCAGGGGAGGCTCAGCAATGCCACATTTGAATGTTTGCCTGTTACTCACATCATTTGTGTTTCCCTCTCAAACTCTAGAATTAGACATGACTTGGTCACTGCTGTACTGCTGATTTTAAAGAGTTACTGTTTTAAAGAGAAACTCTTCCTTGCAGCCTCACAGCTGTGCTGTGTGGCACAGGGAGTTTTTTCCTGCTTATATAAGAGTTTAAAGGGTCTCTGCAGCCTCTCCAAAAACATTGTTTTCCTTCTTGCATTGTGGAAGATACTGGCCATCAAAAAACGAAATCTGCTGTATCCCTCAGTCAGATTGTACCCGGTAGCTTCTTTTTTTC
Source organism: Hypocryptadius cinnamomeus (assembly GCA_013400635.1). Classification (NCBI taxonomy): domain Eukaryota; kingdom Metazoa; phylum Chordata; class Aves; order Passeriformes; family Zosteropidae; genus Hypocryptadius; species Hypocryptadius cinnamomeus. Next base: position 8,911 of record VYZP01038955.1, on the reverse strand, counting down.
AGGTGTCTTCTTTGTAACACCAGTCATGAGCAAATCCCCTTGTGGCTGCAGAAGTTCTTTAACATGTTTGAGAGAATGGCCAGAAAAGTGGTAATCTTCCCCAGGGTTTTCTGCACACTGCTGAGTACAGAAGATTTCAAGTCAGAAGAGGACTCTAGTATTCTCCCCTTGTCTGATTAATGAGCAAGGACCATTCTAGGTGCTGCTCAGAGAACCTCCCCTCCACTGGAAGCCTCATTACAAAGTCTGGTTAGGGATATTTGTCATGAACCTAGCTCCCTAAATGCCTGTCGAAAGTGGTCTCTTGCTATAAAGGTTACATGAGGTTGGGCGGTAAGACTTGTTAAAATTGTCCAAAATCTTACTGTCAGGACACAGCTGTGCAAAGCAGAGGACCAGCATGAGGCAGTCATTGTCTTTAGATATGTGAGCAATGGTCCAGCTCACATAGGCTCTGGGAGAGCACCACCAGCTTGGACTCATGTCCTGGCTCAACCACACTATTTGTTTTACTAGGCCTGTAGTGTTTAGTGATGAGTAATAGGTCCCCACCTGTAGCATACAAACTTCTGGCTGTTCTCACATGACATCGGTTTGTGGTGTTGTTTTCTCCTCTAGTTTGAAATCAGGCAGCTGAGGGCCCACCTTGCTCAGCAGGATTTGGACCTGGCTGCAGAGAGAGAGGCTGCCCTGCAGGTCCCACACGTGCTGAACAAACAGAGCAGCAAGAGGTACAAGGTGGTGGCCACTGAAGACTCGGATGACGAAGCCACCGAGAGCATCTCTGAGCTGCGACCTGCACGAGGTGAGTGCACAGCTGATCCTCCACAGTGGGATCCCACTGAACACCTTCCCTCCTGCAGGGATTCATTGCTTCCCTGCAGGCTGCAGTTTCCCATTGCTGCAGGGAGGCTGCATCTGCTCTGAAATGGTAGGAGCTGTTGTATTTGAGAGCAGGATCTAAACAGAGCCAAAGAAATGGGGAAACGGGAAGAAAATGGCTGCAATGTACCTTCCCAGTGTCCTCATGGTTACATCCATCAAACACTGGAGAAGCAGCAGCCAAATGAAAGTTGGCCAAAGGATAATCACTCACAGGTAAAAGCAGGGAAATTGGGAAGAACATTGAAAAACAGTTTTGGTCTTTGGCCACTTGCATTTCTGTGGTTTGGAGAGGACTCCTGCATCAGCTGTGGGGCTTGCCTTGCCTGGAGGCTGTGCTCTCAGCAGTTCCCTAAAGCTGCCAGTGTTGGGCAGGGCAGCACTGGTGCCAGGAAAGGAGGGAAGGGCAGTGTGGGCATCCTGCTTGCCTGAGTGCCACGTGGCCATGGTAAGGAGCACTCTGCTGCCTCGGGGTGTCTGCTGGGCAGCTCTGTGGTTCAGAGATAACAACAGCTACATCTGCTTGGATCACATTTTATTATGTAAGAGCTGGACCTGATTTTTTTCTGGAAAAGACAAAGCTCCTTTCGTGTGATCCACCAGCCCTTCCAGTGGAGTGCAGAATGTCTCCTGCTTTAATGTAATATTCCAGAGGAGACAACACTTTCTGCCTTAGTGGTATGTTAGTCTTCCTTGGGCATCTTAGCTTAATTATTGTGGATCTGGTGGAATTAGAAGTTTGCACGGTATCTTTATGTTGGTCAAACTCCTTAGAATTCAAGGCACAGATACTTTAAAAGCTGTTAGACATTTGCAAATTATAATCCTCTCCTTTCTCTACAGAGTAGTGAAAGCATGTAGAAAATTGTTTTGGTTTTTTCCACTTTATAATATCTAAGCACTAACTACAGTAAAGCCATTAATTATTCCTGATATGAAATTGTATTTAAAAGCAGACATTTGAGCAGACTGACCCCTAAAATGCATTTCCCTCTTTTTTGTAGTATTTCAGAGGTTTTCTCAGTGGATATATTATAATTTATGCATGTGTTCCTTGTGGGTTACATTTTGGAATTGAAGAGTGTTGCACATACTGTAAGGAGGCTTGATTAAATTTTAGTGCTGTGGAGGTTGATCTAAAAATTCTTCTGTCCAAGGTATTCTTTCCAACATCCAGGTTAACAGAATTACTCATTATTCATGTCTTCCTGTAAAATGGTGCCCACACTTGCAACAAAGTAGACACCCAATCTTCAGGATTGATTTCTGCACTTAGGTTACATGATTAGAGGGATTTGTGCTTTTCACTGAAAAAAAAAGACATTGAGCAAATAAGAAAACATGGATTGCTTCACATATTGGGTCAGGTGCAGTTTTGTTATATTTAAACATTTATACTGAATATGCAGAATAAATTTCCAATTCCTGGAGATCATCTAAAAGTACCAGAGGAAGTGTTTCTTGTGCAGTGTATTATGTATTGCATGCAAAGTCTTTGTATGACTTGAGTGCTTGTTGTCAGAACCTGAATTAGGGTGACAGTGTTTGAACAAGTAGTTTCTGTGGAACGAGGCAGGAGCTGGGCAGGAGAAATTCCCTGTGTTCTTACAGCAGTCTATGGTAGTCACTCATCCCATGGGGCTGCCAGCACAGGGCCCAACTCAGAGTGCCTGAGACACTCCACAGCAGCAGTGGTGTTCAGTGTGCACAGCCCAGGGCACAGGCAGTCGAGGCAGAGGATTTCACATGGCATTTCTGGGCTTATTTTGCAGTGCTGGCTTAGGGATTGCTTCCATGTAACCTGAAAATCTCAACTCAAAGTTGGAGAAGGCAGTAAGGATCCTGGGCCAGCCCTGCCTCATTGTTCTCCCTCCCCACCTCGACTGGGGCTTTCTTCTCCGGCTCTCTGGCACCAGCTTTAATTCCCAGTGATAGGCTGGCAGTTGCTGCAGCAGCTTTCACCACCCTCCCTTTGCCATCAGCATCTTCTCATTCTGCACCCTCCTGAGCAGTGCAGGTGTCAGCCAGAGCTGCCTGTGCTGTGCCAGGTGCCAGCAGGGCATGGCTGAAGGTGCCTCCATGTCCTCTGTGTGGGAAGGGCATATGCAGTTGGTGTGGGACCTCCCATCTCCAACCATCTCCATCACCTGCTGGGGCGTGTGAAATACTCAGAGGATGTGGCTCAGCACAGGCAGACAAGACAACTCCTGTACTCTCCTGCAGTCACACTGTGCTGCCTTCAGAGCTTCCCACACCACTTGCTCTGCCTGGAACTTCAGCCACCAGTGTTTTAACCTTTGGGTCAAGGGTTATATTTTGCAAGTTGCCCTGTGTGTCAGACCACATTAGGGATTGCTTTGCAACCGTTTTCTCTAAGCTGTGTTTTTCATCCTTAAAGATTCCAGAGTGAGGGCTGCAGCTAATCATTCTGAGTGCCACTTGGCACTTGTGAGCTCTGGAACGTACCTGCCATGGCCTATTGCACTGCTAGGGAGAGGAGAAATGAGGGACCAGGTCACCTCCACTGTCGAGAGGAAGGCAGCAGTTCAAAGCCACGATTCAGCTGTTTGGCAGAACATGCTCTGATGTGCTGTTCTTTTATGCTCTGGCAGAACATTAGCCCTACATACAACACCTGAGGCTGGGGGATGGAATGGAATGCATGTGTTTTTGCCAAATGAAACTTTGTCAGCCTTCAAAAAATCACTGTCTTCAGAGAGCTCTGAATTCTGCCAAACCAGCAAGCTTGAGTTGGCTAGAGAACATACTGCATGAGAAAATGGGATATTCCATCTCAGGCTAATCTTATTTCCCCCATCTATATTGAACAATGGAAACATTCAGTGCAGAATTCTCCACCATGAAGGGCTGATGGAATAAGAAAGCATTGAGACTTTTTACTCATTTCCCTACCTGGAAGTTTTATGGGACAGTGCATAAGTTAAAGCTCCTCAGGGGCAGCTGCAGCTTGTCTCTGGTATTTACACAGGATTTTGTGCAACCATTTACTACAGCATTCAGTAAAGTAAGTCAGGTAACCCCAGTATCACATGGTACATGCAGCACCTCAGTGAATTTGTGTAGGGATACACAGTGACCTGCACCAGGAGAGCTCTGTGTGTGCTGCCTGATTTGGGAGTTTTCAATTGCATGTTTTGAATTTGTGTAAGGATACACAGTGACCTGCACCAGGAGAGCTCTGTGTGTGCTGGCTGATTTGGGAGTTTTCAATTGCACGTTTTCACCCAGATTTTCCTTCAGCAGATCTCCTGCTCTTTGTATTTCAAGTGCCTTAATTGCAGGTACGAGACTGGGAGAAGCAAGAGCTCTGGTCAGATGGACAATGGGCTCTGAAAGAGTCCCATAACTCCCCAGCTTACATTTCATGCCTCCTCCTGAAGGCCAGTCCTGTGCTAATTCTGGGAACAATGAGCTGGTTGATGCCTGCCACTTCTGTCTCCCCAGAGCAGTTCACCAAGAGACCTCCTGACACAGTAGGAATAACACTATGGAAAATGTATGGATATTTGGTATTTCCTAATTAATATGGTAAAGAAGCAGGAATTTTTTTCACCTTTAATTTGCTTTGAATTGAGATTTTATTTCTCTTGCCAAGAATTTTGTATCCAGAGCAGACAAATGTGAAGGCTGAAACAGTTTTCAGCCTGCAGGTCAAAGGGTACCAGTGTCAACAGCAGGAAACAAACAGAAGGGCAGGGCTGGAGGAGCTGCAAACCCAGGGCAGAGCTCTGACATTTGCTGCACTCTCAGAGCACTTCAGCTCTGTTTGTGAAGAGCTTGGGCTGAAAGCTGCTGCCTGTGAGTGCACAGCAGCATCGCTAATGATGTTCAGGAGCATTGTGGTCAGCCTTTCTCTGAGAGCAGGGAAATACCCTGAGTGCTCCTTTCTTCTTCCTAGAGATGGTTGCCATTTCATATAATGGCAAATATCATCCTATCTATTAATCTCTAAATTATAAAGGAAGTTCTAAATTATGAAGGAGTTCTTACCCAGTACAATATGTAACTGGTCATGGTGAGAATAACAGCTAATGTTTTCTTGTTCTGCACAAATCATTTTTAGTGTTTGGTATACAAAGTTCCAGGCTTCAGGGAATGCCAGGTTCACAGTGCCCCCTCTAGCCATTAATATTTCCTTCAAAAATTTATTATTCTTTAATCTCTCCCATAACATATGAATTAGAATTCCCTAGTGGGAATTCCTCATTTTCCTGCATATATCATTTCAGTTTTTGAAATTCTACAGTACTGCCATATTGTAAGATTAATATACCACCCTTCTATTCCTTTGAGCAAGAACCGGAACTGCACATTGCCAAAAACCTTTTTTTAACTGTTCTGAGTCAAATTTCCATTTTTATGGGGTTAGCAGTAAGCCTTGTGCTTTGGGGGACTGCTGCAATTTATGATCATGCTTTAAAGAAAAGTAAAGCTTGCCCTCCCTGTAGGTACCCACTGTTTTGTAAGTGAAGAAAGTAGGATATTGGGAGGGGAGCATGAAAACTTCTGGAGCTTCAGAGGGCTTCCCTTAGCATTATTCATAAGCTGTCTGAGAAGGCAAAGCAGGGCACTGGAAAGGATTTTGTCAGTTGTTCCTTGCAAGGCAGTCTGAGCTGGTTGGATGCTTTTAAACTCTAAGCCAGTTCCTTTGGTGATCATCTGTTAGTGCTCTAAGAGAACCCTGTTAGTGCAAAACAATAGATAAAAAATAGTTTATGGTTATTTTAAAATGCTGAAATGTATCTACTTTGAAGTCTACTCCTGGAAGTGGAGTATCTAAGTGCATATCACTTCAGTTTGACTTCTCTCTAGGTGCCTCTTCCAGGCTTTGTGGTTCTCTGTGCACTGACCAGCCAGGCAGGAATCAAAGGAATTAAACCTTAAGCAACACTTAGACAAATGTGTGTGCAGTTAGTGGAGTCAGGCTCTTGTATTTCATAGTCACCAAATGGGTGGGGTAGAAACTGCTCGCTCCCAGAAGGGGTGAGCCTACAGTCACGGCTGTGAGGGTGAAGTTGTCTCTCATCATTAATGTGAAGAGGTGTGAAGACATTGCTGACAGGTAGGGGAACACAGAACTGGAATGTTTTCCTCTGTCCAAGCATGCAGCCTTTCATAAGGATCCCTTTCATGAGCAGATGGTGCTCCCCTGCCAGCAGTGATTGCTCTGCCCTCTGCTGCCCTGCCAGACGCCTAGGTTCTGAAGTATTGCAAGTCTTTTCCTAATTCTCAGATTACATTTATTTGTTGCCAGTTTATAACAGTTTGTTCTTGAATCCTTTTGCTTAATTTTTTCTTATCTTGATGATTGTTTTGGTGGCAGCCATATTCTTCCTTAGCTTTGTATTTTAGACTCAGCAAATGTTGCTCTTTCACAGAGACAAACCCAGGTTCCTCTGAGTTTGCTTCAGGCTGACTGTACTGAGCCAGCTCAGATGTGGATCTGCTGATCCATACTCAGGGAACAAGGTTGGGGAGAGCACAGAGAGTCCCCCAGGCCATCCTGTGCCCACAGCCCCCCTGACACAGAGCTGTGCTGCATCCCAGCCATGCTCCAGTCAGCTCACAGTGCTCTTGCTGCATCATCTGCTCAAGTGAGGCCCAAAGCCCCCCATTTGTTGTCAGGATTCTGGGTTTCTGTCCCAGCAGCATCTGCTGATAATGGAGCCTGTTGCATAGCCCAGCTTTCCTTCTGCACAATGACTTTGACCACAGATTGATTTCTTACTTAGAACCAGGCTGAAGCTGTTGCTCTGTTTTCTCTGCAAGCTGACTTTACAGTTGCTCTCAAGATGGAATATCCATGTGCCCAGGCATCCATCCAGCCTCTGCAGGGACTGGATGTGTGTGTGAATTGAACAGTGGTGTGAGTGCTGCAGCTTGCAGTCATGTAGCAATCTGTCTTCAAACCAAAGGCAGGGGAAGTCTCCTGGAAAGTGCCAGCTGGCTGCTCTTGGTTCCTGTTGAAACAGATGAAAGATCTGCTTCTTTAGAAGCCTCCTAGTAAAGACTCTTTTCTGGAAGGAAGTTGGGGTAACACATTACTCTGAGGACTCACTTCCTCAATGGGAGGCTGCACAGCAGAAAAAAGAACCTTCCAGTTCAGAAAATTCAGCTTGGAGAGACAGAAGGCAGTACAACCAATGGCAATAAAAATACGAAACAAAATACTCTTATCATTAAATATTTCAAAATAAAACTCCCTTTTTAAGGCCTTTTCTTGTATGCAGGGGAGTTGCAGATCACTCATGAAGGCACTGATGAAACAATTAAAGATCACTGTTGAGGCATCATAGAACTGAAAGAGATCTGCCTTGGGTGGAATGTCATTTATGTGTTTCACCAAATTTATTAGGTTCTTATGGGGCCAAGAGAGAGAGACTGCAGTGTTGTCTCTTGGGTCAGATGAGATTATATGGCACTGTACTCTAAGTAAGGGTTTATTAGTCCCTGAACCATTGCAATGTGTGCTTGGAGTCCTGCAGGAAAAGAACAAGCAGGTAACTTGGAAACCTTCATCAGACAAATTCCAGTGGTTGTCAGACAGATCCTGACTAAGAACCACTCATTTTTTCAATAACTGGGATTTGGGCAGCAGGCAGAGCTGGGACTGCACTGCAGTGAGCAGCCTTGCAGGGGGTTGGTTACAATGCAGGGGAGGCTGGGTTTATGTGAGATGGGGCAGAGTCTGAGCAGCCTTCCCAGTCAGACATTCCCTCCTGTGGGGTGGGAGTTCTGATTGTGTTGGGGTCAGCCCCACTGTCCCTTTGTGGTCTCTGCTCCTCGCCCCTTGGAGCTGTCAGCCCACACTGCTTGAGCAAACTCTGCTGTGGACTACAGAGAGCAGCCTGTTCTGCTCCTTCCTTCCCCTGCTCAGCAGAGCTCTCAGCTGAATCCCTCCACAGGCTCTCACTGCCTCCATGCTCCCCCTCTGCAGGGAAGATTGTGGATAAATCCTTGTTCACCCCAGGTTTTCACATGGGGAAGAGCTGCCACACTCTTCCTTCTAAGCTCACACCTTTTGGAACTTCATCACTAAATTTCCTGTCATCCACATTTCCTTGGGGCCATTTATTAAGGGTGGATGTGGCACAGAGGGACGTGGCTTAGTGGCAGTGTTAGGTTTGACTGGTAGACTCAAAGGCCTTTTCCAACAGAAGTTTCTGTGATTCCTGCTGGTACTTGTAGCAAGAGGATCCCAGTCACCATCCATTGACATTTTCCTAAGATTGCTATTTTCATGGGTATTAGGAGGGGAATGCTTTTCCTTTCTTCTTACTGCCAGTTTTTTAGTTTGCTATAAATACCATTTGGGCATCTTTATAGCCAAAGATGCAAGATCTGTCTTCTGGAAAAGGAAGTGCAGGTAACATTTCTGTGTATTGGAGGAGATGGATTTATTTCTAGGAAAGGAGAAAAATTAAATCTGGATCCTGAAAATTCCAAGGTGGTAGAAATAATTTTATTTTTTTTTAAGGTTTAAAAAAACCCCATGGAAATTGTAAGTACTTCTTAAGACAACTCCCTTTCTGCAGCTGAAACTGGGCTAGATTGACAGCAGAAAACACTGTGTAGAATGTAAATAATACAAGTGCTCAGCCCCTTGTGTAAAAGTTCTTCCCTGCTTGCTCCTGCAAACTCCCTGTGTGCCACCAGCTGATCCTGATCCCATGGGAGCCCCACTCTGAGCAGGGACTTCATCTGGGAATCCCCACAATCCCTGCAGCAGTGTTCTGTGGTGCTGTGCACAACTGTGTCTTTGTGGGTACATTTTATATAGACAGATGGGTGCTTTCAGTTGGGTATTTGTTGCATTATTTTGAACTCCTTTTTTCAGCAATGTAGAATATAATGAGAGGTAACTGGAATTGTTTATAACCTTCAATGCTCAAAGCAGCTGAGAGTCCCATATGACTCAGATGAGTTTGTTAATTGTCAGATTGCTTTAATGTTATGATTCAGAAACTTAATCTGTTGTTGAAATATTTATTCTGCTGCTGTTATTCCA
>VYZP01038945.1:263-10309 GCA_013400635.1 Hypocryptadius cinnamomeus | reverse complement strand
AGAATCATTGTTGTGCCTGTGCAGATATGGGAATGGTGCTTTTCCTCAGTATGCAATAGCAAACTTGTTCTGCTTATGTCTGTCTGGTTCCAGATCATCACTGGACATGGCACTTTGCCATGTCCCTCTGGCACATCTGGAATTGGTTTGGTACTTGCACTGCTAGGAAGCTTTTGAGGCATGCTTGGCAGTGGTGTTGTTGAGGAGCTCAGATCTTGTGGAAAACTGGGTTCTTGAATTCCTTAGCACAGAGATTCCAGTTTTCTATTGTTAAAGTCCCTGTATCACTTGCAGAAAGCGAAGGCAGAATCCTTTGTTCTTAGGACTCCTTTCTTGTGTTTTATCTCAGCTTCATTGGTCACTGTGCTCTTTCTCATCCCATGTGACAAAAACCATTACAAATGCTGCAGTAAGCTGTGTTGCAAACTGTTATCTTCAAAAATGACATTCATAAAGGTTAATAATTGGAATGAGCTCTGGCAGTTACTAATTAGCACCATTACACAATCAGCTCACATTCTGGCAGCATTAGGCATACTTAATCAGTCAATTATCATTGATCTTGGAAAGTGGTGCTCTAAAGTTAGCATAAGGTGCCTTTGTAAGTGGAGAGAAGGAATTTGACACTGCCACAGTGGTCAGGCTGCTGGGAACATGTGGTTTGAGGGACCAGTGTGGTGTACCTGATTGTGATGGATAGATTGGAATTAAAAATCAGATAGTATAGACTCACCTTCAAACAGGCATAAATACGTCCTATCATTGTCTCTCTTTGCCATTTCAAAAAGTAGAGGGTGTTCAGGGAGAGAGCTGGCTTTGGGGAAAAATGGATTTAATGACTTCAATGAATTTCAGTTAACGTGTAATGACTTACAAGCTTTTCGAAGAACAGCTGGAGCATAAGGTACTATTTTCCTTGGTTTTATTTTTCTTCATGTGAATTATAGTTCTCAGGGTAAGGAAGTTGTAAACAAGATGGGGAGGCACCAAAGGATTCTAAATTCTAAAGGATTTCCCTTTAGAAGTATTTCATAAAGTGACCTTAATCTGATGAATCCAAATGTTATGATTGCTCTGTGCTCTCTCAGACACTCAGAGGCGCAGAGCCTTTGCTGCTTGTGCTGGCTCAGAGTGCAGAGGGAGCAGAGCTGGTGCTGCACACAATGGCTGTGGTTTTCTAGCCAGTGTTTGGCTGCTCCCAACTTGAGCGTCTCAACAAGCATCTCTTGTAAAACCATCTGTTACTGTGCCTGGTCAGGAAGGTGTGCAGATATGCGTGGCCCATGCAAGCAAGGATGGTGGCTACAGTCCAGTGTGTGAAGGGGATTTTCCAGATCTCTGTGTAGAAAATGAATGTGTGATGAGGGCTGACGTGCTGGTTTCTACACTTACTTCCCTTTTATAATTCTGTGTTTTGACTGTTTAAGATACAGTCTGCAATGTGTGCAAATTCACAAGGGATAGAACGGGCAAGTTGTCAAGAACATGTTGGAATGTAAGGGGAGTCCAGGATACTGTGAAAGTAAAGCAACTTGTGTAGGTGAAAGGCCCAGGAAAAACATGAGTTGTACTTGACTCCCCTTTGAAGTTTGGCCCAGGGCCTCTGCCTGTTCAGCAGAAGGGAAAATGCATTGTTTTTATTTTGGAATGTGTTTGTAATCTATCTCTCTCTCCTGCTGCTTATTCTTTGAGAGTTTTCATTGTGGGCAAATGATCCAGAAAAAAATCTGGTTAAAATCTTACAGGCTGGATGTTTCCTCTAAACCATTTTGTGCAGCAGAAATCTGAGAATACACTTCAGGGCTGACTGAAGTCAGAACAACATTTATTATTTTTCTCTAAATCTGAACATTTGCCTTTTCTCTTGGAAAAATCTGCAGAGGTCTTGGGAGTAGGGACAAGGAGAAAGCACATCAGAAATTCAACTCTGGTTCCAGCTTTTGTGAATAGTTTGCCCAGTGTGAAGGGAATTGTTTAAAAAGTACTAGATCATACATCTGATTCCAGAAGCAGTAGAAAGTGAGTGCAAGAGCAAACAATCCAGACCCCCAGAATTTCCTTGACTGCTGTCTGAGATGCAGATTCTTCTCAGAAGTTTCAAGGGAACTTAGTTGTAGAAATATTAAAAATCTGAGCATGGCTATGGATTGTACAATGATTATTTAATCTGGAGAGAGGAAATATGTACAGGAAACCTATTTTAGATGTAGTATCCAAATTTGGAGGAGGTTTGACTAGATGACCTTTAAAGGTCACTTCCAACCCAAACTATTCTATGATTCTAAGGAAGTCAGAGTGTTTCCAGGCATTTTTCCAGAGTCTTTGGGTCAGGTCTTGTAAAAGTAATGTAGAGAAACATGTCTTCATATATCAGGTACTTAGCCTGAGAAAATTCCCCGAGCCAACCCTGGATCAGCCCTGTGGGAATCCTGTACCTCAGGAGAAGCTGGCAAGAGCTGCTGCCTGGGCTGGTGTCGGGGCAGGGCTCTGGCTCCTGGGTGCCGATGCTGAACTGCAGAGCTCAGGCAGGATTTCCCCTCAAAACCTCCAACAATCCATAGCCTGTGTAGGTAATTCTGGAGGTGATAGATATGCTTTAAGAAATGAGCAAGGCTCAGAACTGGTAAACAGCTCTGGCATTCTGCTGTATGACAAATGACATCACCTATGAAGTGTGCCTTGGTATGGCAACAAATACTATGGCAACATCTGTAAGTGGAGCTAATTTTAGAAAAGAGGTGCCAGGCTACAGTAGCTCAGTTAAGGAAAAACAGTTGGACACTTTGTTCTTACAGCAGTCCTGTAAGTATGCAAATATATACAGCATAATCATTCCCTCCCCCGCCTGCCCTCCCAATACCTGTTCTCCAGTTACTGAGTATTTTGCAGCAGTGCAGAGGCAGGTTTTAGGAAAAACACCCTTAAAGCAGAGCATGGATTTCTTGGGAAGGTGAGGAGTGTCCATTTTAAAGGACTTAAGGTACATGTTAGCCTTTGAGTTAGATGTCTGCTTCTGGTTAGTCGTGCCTTTGGGAGGGAGGGCAGACATTGGTGGATTTTTCTTAACCCTATGTATTTATTCCAGTGATAGGAGAGCCTCTCACCCATATCCCTTGGGAAAAGCAGCACAACAGGCTTCATATTAGAAGCTGACTTTGGAAGGAGCTGAGAGGTTAAATAATTTTTCCTTGAGTGCATTCAGCACACTTTTGACCTATCAGCATCTTGTGACCTATCCTACCTTGTCTTGAAATGTCCCCATTAGAATATTATGTAAATAGGTTAGTGAAGCCAGCAGGGAAATTGGACAATATGGAATAAAAAATGTTAACTTGACACTGAGGCCGTGCTCTCTGCAGAGCATCTGCTCTGATTTCAGTCCCATCAACAAACAAAATATTACAGTGCAGATGTGCAGTTTGATAGGATCTTGGGTCTGATGGCTCGAGAACATGAAAAATTCTCATCTCACCTCTTTGATTCCCCCTCCAACTGATTACAGAGTGGAGGCCACAGAGTGCAAAAATTGGCTGGCTGATGTTGTAGCAATGCTGGAAACATGTGAGTGCTGTCAAAGCAGCTGTGTTCAAGCCAACAGTGCTGGCTGAACTGGTGGAAGAGCAGAAGCATGCGTTTGAGATGTGAGGGATCTTGGGCAGCTCAGCATCTCAGTTCTTTTTCTTAAACAGGCATGAAGCTGTGGCAAATGCTGTTGTGTTTGTAAACTGAGGCAGTGGATGATTTTTTAGATACGGTACTAGGGAAGTTGGTGAATATAGGCAAGGACTCCTTGATAGTGATTTTTTTTTAGCTCATGGTAGTCAGGTAGGAGAGATCATAATATAAAGAGGGTCTTAGAACCTTGTTCACTGGAACAGATTGGTGCTTTCCTTTCTGAGAGTCATCCTCCTTCATGGAGCAAAATTACCAAGTGGTTAGTTACTTGTATGTAGACTGGGATTTTACCATGGGAAGATACATTTTAGAGAAGGAATCCTGACACTAGAGTCTTCCTTGGAGCAGATACCTTCTGGAAATACTGGGTTACTCTCTTGGTGTAATCCTAAATAAAATGAAAAAATTGTCTAGAAGCAACTATGGGGATAAGCTGTGAAGTATTAACTGTGTTACTGGTGACTCATGGATGTGGAGCTATAAAAAATTCCTGGGTTATAAAGGCAGAAGGAGCATCATACTCAGACACTGTGCAAGATCATGCAGGAGAAGAAAATCAGTCATAGACATTAAGCAGAGATTAATTCCTCATCTAACATCTGCTTGATCAAGAGCAAAACTCTTGGGACAGCATCCTATCTTGATTGTAAAATCAGCAGTAATGAAGAATTTACCTTATCCATTAGTACAGTCTGCTGGAACAGTTTCCCGCCCTATTTTTAAAAAAAACCCACCCAAAATAAAATACCTTCTTACCCATGCTTGCCTAGCCTGAATTTATCAGGTTTTAGCTCTTTGTGCTTTTGTGGACTGAATGGAAATTGGAAATTTCCCCAAGCAGGTACTCACATCCTGTTTCAAGACCAGTTGTTTTTCATAATGCAGCAGGGTTTTCTACTCTAATGATTCCTGTTTGGGTGATGCTTCTCTTGACAAATGGCAACGAATCCAATGTCCTCAGATTTCTCATGTTCCAGTTTATAATGCGGGAAGAGAATTCTCGGAAAGGTGCTCTTTGTAGAAGTGCAGCTCTGCACATCCTCAGATTCATAGATTTAAAGTACAGAGAAGAAGTAATGGTAATAATCTAATTGTATAGTGCAGTCCAGAGAATCTTACTTAATAATTTCTACATTGAGTCCCCAGTGTAGTTTGAAGTATTGCTTCTTGGCTGGAAACATACTCAGTCTTTACTAATACTTACAGTCTGTCAATTATGTGATCTGATTTGCATTGCTGCTAGAACTGCATTTCATTTTTGATGCTGCAGCAAATGGACTCTGGGCTGAGTTGGCCAAATTCAGTGATGCTGAAAGACAGCCTGGTTTGCTATATATCTGAGAGCCTCAGCACCTGTGACATTTCAAATTGCAGCCATGATTCCTGGATGATGAAATCCAAGCATTGGAGCTCTTTGTTCCTCACTTTCCCTTTCATGGCATTATAATTATTTGCAAAGAGTTGAGGGCAAAAAAATTCAGGGGGATGAAATAAAGCACTGGCTCATTCATGTGGATGACTTTTTTTTTTTTTTATCTTTAAAAGACCCTCGAAAGAGGGAATTTTTCTTCTTGAGACTGAGGATTGAGAAGGTTTTCTTCCTTTTCAACTCTGCCAAAGGCTTCATGGCTGATGAGTGTATCCCTGGAGGGGGGCAGACAGAGACTCAAGCTCTCTGTGGATCTTGGATATATCTGGTGCTTGAGAGAAAGGAGAATCTTTACTTAAGCTTGGTGCTGCTGTAAGACAGATTATTAAGATTCCATGTTGGAGGCATCTTGGATACAGCCAGCCCCAAGGCTGAACAGGGGGCACAAGGCTGCCCCACCAGCAGAGGTGCATCCCTTTGTTGGATGCATTGTTGGATCCATTCCTGCTCTGGTGTCTGCTGGCTCCTGTGCTCTGTGGGTGCCTCTGCAGCCTGAGTGCAGCCTCCATCAGGTGTTGCATCACCTGGGAGCTGTTATCAAACAGCAAATAGTGCTCACTGGCCCCCGCTCCTCATCACCAGCTGGGAATGCAGGTGCTCAGTACATTGAATAGCAGGTGCAATCAGGAGACCCCTGCAGATGAAGGTCCTGTGTGCCTTGGCTGGAATAAGGGCAGCTGTAGGGTTAAAGGCACTGTGCTCTCATGAAAATTGGGTGAGGTGTCCAGCTCCTTCTTGATTGTTTCCCCTGCAAAAGTTTCTCTTGGCTCAAAGGAGAAAAAGATCGTAATTCCATGGCTTTGTTCTTCTGAAATAGGAGATGGTGAACAGCAGAATAACGTTGGATTTATTTGCTGTGGTTATAAGATCAGGAGAGTATAGACAAAGCATGGAGCTTTTCTACTGCAGGAACTGATACAGTATTTTCTAAAGATATGATCTTGGCTAGTCTGTTCTGGCACAAAAAATGGCTTCACATTTGGGAACAACTGGCTTGTGTTTCTCCATGTTAGTAGTTACCTGAAAATAGCTCTTTTTTTTTTTTAATTTATTTACATGGGTTTTAGTTTGTCTTCCTAGATGGGACTATTTTTTTTTTTTAGCCTTGCAACTGTAGTATTTACTTCTCTCATGTATTTTCAGGTGCAGTGGAAAAGATGCTCACTGCACAAAACAAAGCACAGTTTGTATTAGATTGCAGATCCCCCTGCATTAGGGAGAAAAAGCTGTCTTTGATTCCCTGCCATTAAATACATGTTATGTTGTTTATAGTGTTTTAAAATTAAAACCTCATCTGGTCATTTCAGCATTTGTCACCTTCTACTTTTCTGCCTCTCAATAGACCATTTACAAGTATTTCTATTGGCTTTTTCTGCCTAGCAACATTTGTTGCAAGTAGTTTAGGAAAATAAATGGTTTTCCATCATAAATCCAAAGCTGCAGCAGGACTTAACAACCTTTAGTTATCTTTCCTCAGAGTTCTCTTTAGAAAGAAAGAGCTATCTGATGTGATAAAAATGAAGACTCGGTGCTATGAAATCTCTGTTTACATTCTGCAAACATGACGTTTTTCCATTAGAGTCTGTTTTTTATGAAAGAAATTGTGAGATGTCCCTCACTTCCATTCTCTTTGCTGAAATAACACAATGGGGCTGGGGTGTTTGTGGCTGATTGCTGTGGCATGGAAGAGAATTCTGGGACTGGTGTCTCTGGTACTGCATGCTGAGGGAGGGCCCAAATGAGAGGCCAGCTTGACAAATTGCTCTGCGGAGAACAATCTCTTCCCTGCAAGTTTGTGCTCTCTTTCTGCTGCACAGGTCTAGCATGACCAATTACATTTTGTTGTGTTTAAGCAGTGACATTTCTGTCACTTTGTTTGGCATCCAGTTCCTCATTTTAAGTGCCAGAGCTGTCTTGAATTTTCTATCTGAAAAGGCAGAGATGTTTCAATTTCTTAGTCCATCTAGACATTTTGATGAAGTATCTCTAACAGGCACTACTGATGATTCTGCAAGTTACAGGATTTTAGTGACATTTGGCCTAATATTTGGAGTTTTTTTTTAGTTTCAATTTTTGCATCCATTTTGAAGAGGTAAATAGGATTTTTTTTTTTCTGGCTGAATCCAACAGAAATTGGATCAAGCTTCTAGACCTTTCACATTTTGATGATTACTAATAGCTCTCCATCCTTTCTTTGCCAAATTGCATGTCTAATTATTTTAATCTTACCCACAAAGAGTAGGCTTCACCATGAAACAATTCTATTTACTCTATGAATTTTGCCCAAATTCTTGTTATTCATTTCACAATATGATTAAAAACTGATTTTTAATTGAGAATAAATCTGCTGGATTCATTGAAGATCCCTAACACAGCATAGCTAAGATCTCACTCAGATTTGTTTGTGTAAGTATAGTTTTCCCAGTGCTATATATAGATGGATTTTAGGGAGAAAGTATTTTAATAGTTTCTTCCTTAAAAGCCATTGGTTCTATGACAGTCAGGGTGATGGTGATTTTTATTAAATTGAAGCTTGCTTTCAATGGTTTTGGATTTCATTGTGTTGAAGTGCCAATAGTCTAGAAGAAGAAATGTGTCATAGGGTAGAGATGGCTTCAAATGCATTTTGTGGACAAAATGTAGACAGTGTTCTTCACACGATGTCATTAAACCAGAGCTCATATAGGATAGAAAGTGAGTCCAATGGAGTGTTTATTAAATTGTGCTGATGTTTTTCTTTCTGCCAAAAACTAATACTGCAAATATGCTTTTTTTTTCTTCTTTTGTCAAATCAATCTTTTGTAACACGTGAGCCATGTTTGATTTTTTAAGACCTTGTGACTGTTCTCCTGCCTTGTGGTTGAATTGAAAGGTCAATTCTTCTTTGGGGTACAGCAGAAATCTTTACAGATGCTTTCAAAATCCTCAGTGAGGGAGACTTGGGGGATTTCCCACAAGCTGAAGATCTACCTTTAGCATGCAAAGCTTTACATTTCAGTGCACATCTATTTGCACTGGTTATTCAAGTTCAAAGCAGGTTCACTGGAAATGGTGTCTGAATGCCTCATCTCTGGACTCTTGCAGTTGGTATAGAACGATGAAAGTGTTGGGGTGGGAGCAAAGTTCAGGAATGAAACTGAAGTTTCTGTATTTTTCACATTGGTAATGTGGAGATGGTCGTGCTCATTCACTCGAGGAATATGTAAGTCATTGCATTAAGATGTTGTGGAAATGGAAACTGTTGCATTTTTAGTATCAATGTCATAGGAATCTTAAGGACCAAGCTTGTCTGTACCTGTGTTTTTTTCTATACGAAGTTAAACATGGACTTATCAAAAGCATTTGTTGTACACAACCCCCAGAGCCTCACCTCTGTATACAAACCTCAGGCTGGATGCATGAAAACCCTATTTTTCAGATATTGTCTGCAAGAATTGAGTGCTGTCACACTTCCTTGACTGACAGTTTTCAAAGGACAGCCTCTGCTTCTTTTACTGGTTGTCAGCAGTAAAAACTTCTTGCATGTTTAGTGTTCAGTGTTTATTGCTCAAGTTGTTTGGTTGGCTGGGGGTTCACATGCAAGATCAGAAGGTTCTAGGGAAGGTGCTGCTGAGAAAATTAATCTCTCAGGGACAAAGTAAAATGGATTTTAAGAAGGAAGATGTTTCAGAAGATAGATGTAGGAAAATTTAGTGTGTTTTGATTAGGTCGTCAATGCTGCATACTTAAGCTGAAGATCAGCTCTCATTAAGTTTAATTGGACATCTGTATTAGGTAGGTGTCTTTGAAAATCTTTCCCTTTATATATTCCTCTTTTTCTGCACAGGCAATATTACCCACAGAAATTCATCTGGCCTCCGAATTGTAAAGCTTCTTTTTGCTTTTTTTTTTCAGTAAGGGAGAAGTTAGATGAATATTTCATTTATGGGATGAAGTATATATTTGTCCTGTTCAGCTACTAATAGTGTTTGGATAAATAAAGTTTTCCATGGAGAGAAGAGCTGGGGCATAACGAGCTTTGCTGACACATGTCAAGGGAAGAGCTTGGTGCTGTGCTTTGGGAGCTGGGCTGGCAGGGCTTTATGGTGCTTGGCACATGATGGGGGTCACTTGTCAGTTGTCCCTTGGCTGAGTGGACAGGGGAAGGTTGGTGCCATGTGGGAACTGTTGGAATGTGGTGACTGGTTGCCTTTGTTGCTTTTCTCCAGTCCACAGACCCTGCAGAGAGCATCTTGAGAAGGCCCTACCTGGCAGTGTGCCCTCTTTTGCTTCTGCATCTGGAAACAATTTTTTTTTTTTTTGACCAAGTGTAAGCTGACATCAAAGATGTTTTCACTTCTCTCAAAGGTTATTATTTTAAAGGGCAAATAATGCCCAGAGCAGGATTTTACTGTTCCCTCTGTATTTTTTTTCTGGTGACAAGCTGATTACTTTTCCTGCTGTTTTATTTTCCTGTTTTTGCTTTTCCCCGAACTTCCAACTGCCATGAAAACTCCCAAGTGGTTTTGCCCAAATGCATGCAGGTGAGCTTTTAAATGTGAATTGCTCAGTAGATAAATGAGGATCAGTTGCTATATTTAATTATGCAGTCTTCTGTAATGTGTCTCCAACAAGCATTCATCTTATGGATAGTAATTATTCTTAGCATGCCCATCTGAGCAAGATTATGCTTTGGTAATTGGTTTTGAATCCTATATCCATTTTATTTTAAGCAGCACTCACTTTAATCCTTTCTATCAATGTTTGGGGATTGGAAGTGAGGTGAGCATGTGGCAGGAGCAAGGGAAGGATTTCTCTTTTTCTTTGTTAGGATGCTGCCAAGCTGACATGGTAGCAGTGGAGGGTGGTTGGTGGTGGTTGATGATGACAAACAGCCTGCTGGCTTGTTTGTGCTCACACTAATACTCTGCACAGTGAGGATGCCCAGGCAGCTTGTGCAGAC
>VYZP01038925.1:0-14361 GCA_013400635.1 Hypocryptadius cinnamomeus | reverse complement strand
CAGATGTGTTTTCCACATTTTGATAATCAAGAATGATACTTGGCCTGAAGTAAGTTTTCCTCAGTTCAACTTTTGAATTAGATGCCTGGCAGTAATAAATACCATCTAGTTTGGTGTTACACCTGTAAGGCATGGCAGTTCCAAACTGAGTCACTTGAACACCATTTAAGGTCAAGTCTTCAGCTCTTTGTCTCTTACGACAGAGAATCCATACTATCTTAAAACAAGTGTTGAATTTTAAGGCATCCAGCACGCACACACACACACACACATACACAAACCCAGACTGTACTTTTCAAGCCCTTGTAGGTGTGCAAATATGCTACCAGAGTACATATATCAGTCAGTCACTATTATCATTATCATATATCAGTCAGTCACTATCATCACTCTTTGCATGAGACAGATTCAAAATTGTACCCAAGTATCTCATAAACCACAGTCAAGGCTGAAATGAGCACAATAAAAAAGGTTTATAATTTTGTCACAGCTAAAATGTCATAATATATCTTAATTCCAGACAGCTTAACAGATCTTTGCTAGGCATTATTCCATTTGTTCATGAACAGATGTTCAGCACAGACCACTTGGTGAAAACATATTTACTCTACTTGACACACAAAAAGGACCAATATTGGCAAGTCTGTTTAAAGAAGGAATTCTCTAGACTGTGGAACTCCTAAGGCATCTACAAGATAGATAACATCTAGCTTTTGGAACAAGGGCAATGAGGAAATAGTTTCAACAAAGCAACAGTGAAACATATGGAGTTATTACAGACATCCACGTAATGACTGGGACATGATAATTACAATGTCAATCAAGGTGGAACATGATCAGAAACAGATGAAAGGGAAGGCAAAGACCCAAGTAGAAAATATTATTTAATTCAAGTGAAGACTAAAAGATAGTAAATACAAAAAGCATTTAGACAGATGACAGCAAAAATGAAGACTTCATCAGAAGCAAAAATGAAAATTTTATAGTACAGGACGCTGTGCAAAAGGTTCTGCAGATAATTAGAGTAACCACAGAGGGTACCCAAGGGAAGTCTCTTTGCTGAGACAACAGGATAACTTGGCAGTGGCCGGAGAAACGAGATGAAGCTCTAGAGCAACTAGATAGAGTGTTCTAGTATGTTAGTCCTTGCTGTCCAACAAATGGACATAAATTCACAGCTTTAACTCTCCTATTGTCTGACTTTCCAAACATCACATTGCTTTACAGGCACTCTATACCTTTCTAGACCAATCTCTCCAACCCAAACATCATTTCAGCATGCAAAGATAGCTTGGAAATTTCTACAGTACAAGTAAAATGAACTCTGACTGAAGCAGAATGAAATTTTATAGAAACTGAGAAGGGAAACCTGGCTGCCATATTTGCCAGTAGGAACTACAGCACACAAAGCTTCAACAGCAGAAAATTGAACAGATGAGAGACACAGTGGTGTTTTGTTGTTATATTACCACAAGTCACATCTAATGGAGTACTGTACAGAATGTTAAAGTCATAATAATAATTCCACAAAACTGATAAGATGAGAAAATCCAATGCTTCTTGAGATGGATACACAATACATAAGTTTTTGGAGAGGACTACATAACTGGAAAGTATTTATTGTTTTTCTGAAAATCTGTTCACAAGTAGGATATGAAGAATGACTTTTTCTATGTAACATACACTGCTGTGACCCACAAGATCTCAGTAAATTTGCAGTAGAACATTCAAAGGTACAAAGAAAGCACTGTGCTAAAAGAAGCAGTAAAATGGTTTAGATCACACAATACAAAGACTTGCACGACAGTCTCAGGTAGGTATTCACAACCAGACTGAGCTAAAAAGACTGTGCTCAGATGAGTTAAGTGTTAGCAATCTCTAACCTACACGGGTATTATCAGCAAATTATCACAAGTTTGCCTCAGGCCTAATGATGAGGACATTATTTGTCTGAGGTATTTTTAATGGGTAATGGCAGAGGGAGTGTATTGTGATACTATCTTTTCAAATTAGTCACAAATAATTATCAGAAAACTTTTATTAGCAAGAGGTCTCTTATGTGAGGCTCCAAATCTGTGAGACTGACATAGCAACATAAACCATTGTCAACCAAAATCTCATTAGGTGACAGAGCCTGAAATGTTGTGTTCTTGGTCTCACTGCATGTCTGGTGGTGCAACAGTTAGGAAGAGAAATCAGAAAGTATAGAAACCAATGTGAAGTGTAGAAACTAATGTGATAATGAATCCCATGAAGGTGAATTACAAAATCCAGAGGACAAACTGAGGAAGTCATGACAGCTGGAACGGCAGGAGGTGTAAATCAAAAGCAATCCACAGCAATACTCATCCAAGGCTAATATGTAAAGTGACATTACAATGAAGAGCATTACTATGCATGACTGCCACTTAGGATCAGAAAAGTGGTAAATTAGTTGTGTCCTCCCTCCACAATTCCTTCTGACAGTGGTGTAAATAAGATAAGCATAATGGTCCTATATAACCTCTTTGCTGTGTATTCTAGTTTGCAATGATCTGGGGTATATTTTTTGGAAACACAAATTTGACATAGCTGCTTTGTAATTGATCTCATAATAGGGAGAAAGAAGATAGTTGTACTTTATTCCTTTAACTTTTTTTTTTCTTTAAGAAAAGGGAAGAAGAGAAGAGGTATAAGCGCTGTTTCCCACTTCAGGAAACAAGCTGCTTCCTTCATCTTATTGAAATCTGGAAATTTTGCACACCAAAAGAACACCTTTTATCTAACATTGAAAGAAAATTTGTGATCTGTGCGCTTAATGAAGTAGCATATTTTACCTGAGTCCACCCATCTGAAATAGGTTTCGTTTTTCCATCTGAGACAAAATTGTAACACTAGCTATAATTTTCACTAAAATATATTATATACAGAAATAATATGGATCTTAAATGAGTTGTGATAGTCTTCCTAACATAAAAATTCATATGAAAATTCATATGAATTCATATGAAGCTAAGAGACAAAATGGAATGCTAATATTTATGCTGTGTTTTCATTTTTTCATGCTGCCACAGCTGTCTTAGACTAAACAAAACAGTTCTATTTTAAAGCAAGGGACTGTACAGTTTCTTCAAAGAATTAACAGAGCTTCTAGAATATTTGTGTTTAAGAGACTAATGGGAGATACCAATGCTAAATAAACATACTGAAAGACAAATATACACACTATCTAAATAAAAAACAAGTTAGAAGAATAGTTTGGCTATATGTTTATTTAAACAGGCATACATATCTGAGGTTAGCTCTTTAAAATAATAAATATCCTCATTATTTTATTGTCCTACATATTGTTTTATTTCCATTTCATTTCCACAAATTATTCATAAGGAATATGTACTATTTGTACATCTAAAGTTCTCCTTCATTGACTCAAACTCAATAAATCACAACACAAGACATATTTTTAACTCCTGAAGTGAACTGAAGGTTGATACTTTGAAGTAAAACACTGCATTAGCTTTACTGGGATTTCAAAACATATTCAGGAAAAGTAGTGAAGTGTGTTCATTTGGTATGTATTTAGTTGGTGTCAATTCTATAAACTGTATTAACAAGAAATTATAAACAGGGATCAACAGCTATCTTCTTCAATGGTGCTTGTGTCACCTTTCTTGAGAGGATCATGACCACTCCAACATCTAGTAAATTACTTCTAATGTATCAAGAGTACAGGAGATTCAATTTTATCTAACAATGAATAACTGCAAATTCCAAGAAAAGCTACTTATATCAATTAACCTAGGCAATTGTGCTACCATTCATAGCTTTTTAATCTCTTTTTGACATCTTTTCTGTCCTCATATCATATATCAAAACATTTCCCTGCATGTTCATCTCCATGTTTTAACTTCATACCAGTTTATGCCTCATTGCATATTCTGTTGATGTTTAGAGCATGCTCCTGTATTTTCTTCATTATCATCATTGTTATGCATAAGGCTAAATTAGTTACAGATCAGCATACCCTTATGACAAGGGTGTTCAGATAAAATTAATGCAAATAATGGCTTTGTATATACATATATTCTCAAAACACTTCAATTTACAAGTAAACATCATATGACTCGGTTCCATTGAATTGAAGCTGCTTACCTACACATGCTTAAGCACATGTCTAAATGTTTACAAGATCTGATATTTAGAAGATTTCTTTAGAAGAGGAATAGTTTGTATACTAACCGTATATTAAGAAGATCCCTTGGTTTTGTCCCTGAGGCAAAAAAAAAGCCGTGGCCTGTCATAGTTTTCTAATTTATAAATGAGAATTATTTCCAAGTTATTTGAGATTTGGAGATAAAAGAGGCAATGAAGCCCTATATCCCCCAATAGTCTCATAGTACTTTTGGCATATGTAATAGTTGTTCTAGAAAAGTTTAAAATAAAAGCAAAATTTTTGCTTCAGGATTTATGACATTACATGAATTTTAAAATTTTAATCCTGTGACAAATTTTCATCCATAAGGACTCAAACCAAGTTCTGCCTAAAGAAACAAAAATCTGGAATCTTTATTGAAGTCAATGGATATGTTCCAGATTTAAATGGCTGTGAATAAGAGTAGAGTTTGGCTTCACATTTTAGTCACAGTCAGAAATTTTTAAGAGTAGGATATTCAGCAAATTATTTTTATATAGTTTTCCTCTGGAAGGAAATATGTATAGTTGTTATGCTTTCAGCTGAAAAAAATATGATTATTTATTCCAACCCTTGCAAAAGGAGGCTGATAGTTTTGCCACATGGGATGAACAGAAGACTGAGTCATGGTTACAGTATGCTGGGTGTGGCTACAAAAGAAAGAAATATTCCTTACCTTGACAACATTTGTTTTTTGGGGGGGAGGTGAGCATGGGGCAAATACGGGTGATTTTATCAGTGAATGGGTGTGCTCCCAGCAAATTAGTATGGGTATTAGCTGGGTATGCCAGCTGAGTAGGGCTCCCTACGAGCTTTTGGTACCAGAACATAGTAGCAAATACAACAAATAGTCTAATAAGGAATGACAGGAGATCTTGAAGTTATAGGATAACCCTTAGACTAAGTTTGAAAGTGCCTAAGGCATCTGAGGGAGAGACACAGTTTTCACAACAACAAAAGTTTTTCCAGGTCCCTGCTATTGGGCACCAGGACAGGTAAATGACACACTATTACCATATTTGTCCATCTATAACTTCCAGATTACCCACTAAAATCCAGTGCAGTTCAGCAGCTATGCAGATCAAAACTAAGTCTTAATATCATAAGTAAAATGTTAGAGCAGAGCATTTTTCCTGTTGCCTTTGGTCTGCAACAGCCTGCTGCTTTTCCTGCCTGGAATCCACTGGCTCATGTTTTCATCTTTTCTTCCCCTTCCACTTCAACCTCCCTCCTTTCCACAGCTCGCTCTCCCTGTGACCACAGACACACTGCTGTCAGTACCTACCCCTCCTTTCACCTTGCAGAAGTTACCTGAATGTGTGAGTTATCTGAGCACTTCTTTCCAGAGATCAGAACTTTAAAGAGGCATGGATGTGCAAATATTTACTCAGGAAAATAACACTCTCTGCTTGTGCACATGAAGATCAAATATCCTTTCCTCCTTCAGATTCGATTTCCACGTGTCAGGTGAGGATCTCCCCCAGCATCCATCAGAACTGGGACTGTCAGCCGGGCATTGGGAAGGGCCTGGCGGTAGGGAGGCAGCCCAAATCCCAAACCCACGGATGTTCACAGTGCCTGTGACAATCGCTCAGGCTGGGCCTGTGACATGCACCGGCCCAAGGTGGCTCCCAAGGCCCTGCCGTGGGCCACTTGAAGCCACCTCTCCCCACATCACCTGGTGGGACAGAGCTGTGTGCCATGGCCTGTGGGATCCACAGACACTGAAACATTCTGGACACACAGGCAGGGGCGAGACACTCCCAAAGAGGGGAATCATGGTGAGCTGGAGAACCTTCCTCATATTTAGCCCCAGTGTCAGAGGGGCTGAGAAGGGATGAAGGCCCCTGGCCAGATAATATACAAACACAGCCCTTCACCAGGGTAAGCAGCATCGGACAGAGATGGATAGTATCCAAAAGCATATAGATGCAACAAGTAAGTTACAAAAAGTGCCTCCTACCTTGAATGCAATTCCTTTTCTTTTTTTTTTTTTTTCCTGTTAGTGTTAGTCCCATTCCTTATTCTTCTCACAACATCCAGTGGCCAGGCTGGCAATGTGGGAGCCATTTCACAGTCTCAGAGAAGTTCTAGCAGCAGGTAATCCACCTGATGGTGACTTCTTGGGCTTCTGGGTTTTGGTTTTATTGTCTAAATATCACCACTTATCTGTCTAACCTACTCTAAACTGAAAAATTACTGATACTAAGATTACTGAGAAACCAAAAAGTGTTTGATATATCTTTTGTAGTAATCTGACGGTACATCATGCACCAATCTGCATTTTAAATGTCTGCTTGAAATAGGGAGCTACTAAGCAGCCCTTTAAATATTGTTGCAGGCCTGAAGAAGGCTTTTTTCTCTGTGTCAGGGCTTAGTAGATGGCATGTTTACTGAGATGATATGCAGAGCATAGGACAGGTGCTGGAGGTACAGCTTGTTCTTCCAGATGTCAAGGGAGAACAGGAAGCTATTAAAAGTTTGTGTCTCTAACATTTCCCTTATTAGCACACTTGTTCTATATTTGTTTTGTATTCACCTCTGCCAGTAAACACCTTTCAGCATGACCTCTAGCAATAAATTATCTTATGAACCAGGATACTTGAGATGGACTTTAAAGTGGAAGCCTACTTTTTATTGAGTTAACCAAAGACAATTTTCAACTTATAATGAACATGTCCCAGGGAAATATCTGCATGCAAGGGTTCAGTCCCGATGCCTTTCAGCTGAAATTCTATCATTTACTTCTCCTATCAAGATTCTCACTTCCCATGTGAGGAAGCATAATGGCACATGCAAGGGAAGCTCAGGCTAATATCACTTCGAGTCTCCCTTATTTTCTTTAAGCTCTTGTATCCAAAAAACACTGCCAGGTTACATACAATCCTTCAGAGTTGTTCACTGAGGACGGGCCACATATTGCAACAGAACTGGAAATATTCGATATTCTTAGTCTTTCTTATAGCTGCTAAGTCTTTTTAAGGATGGACACAGACAGATAAAAGACAGACAAAATATTACCTATGAGTCAATCTGCATACACTGAAAATTTTCTTCTGGAGACCAAAAATTGATTTCCAGGAATCCAGTTCACACACTATTCAACAGCACATTAAAGAATAGAACATAGCAAGCACCAAAATATGTGCAGGTATTTCACCTACTGTTCAATCAGGGAACAGGAATTAGTCTGGACAAGCTGATCCTCCTTCAGACTGTGTTTACCTTAAGTTCCATTGAATTTCTTTCCTAATCCAAATATCCTTTCTTGTCCTATTTTAGGAGCATAGTTCTCATTTCATCATTTAAGTGCTACCCAACTCTGTTACAAAAAATAAATTTTACTACGACCCAGTGATACATAAATTTCAAAAAGTCAGTAACTAAAAGACTTTTAGTTTCTTCCATAAAATAATTTTATTTTCTTTTATCTAACTATACTCCTCTCAACAGACCTTATAAGTTTTTATGCCAGGTGTTTGCTCCTATACCTATATTCCCTATGACAGTGAAGATATTTTACATTAAGTCTTCAATAGCTGGATATATTTTTCCTCAGTAAAATGCTGATAATGGAACAGAGGTTTTACCTGCAAGGAAAATATTACAGCATATGACAGCAAATGTCATATCAGTCTAATAATACACAAAAAAAACAGATGCCTTTAAGTTCATAACCCCTAATGTTGTTGTGCAATAAAACTTGGGCTAGACTCTGAATCTTTCATTACTGAAAGCCAAAAGTAAATAATCGATTGTGAATGATGTAATTTTCAAAGCCCCTTTACTTTCTCTTTGCAATGTCATAACAAAGTTTATGGCAGCTTTTATAGCTGACACCTCAAAATCTCTGTTGGCAAAATACTTTGCTGTTTAAAAAAAATGTGTTTGTTTTCTACAAAAAACAAGGAAACTGGTTTCCAGTGAACCCATGGTCATGTCATCCACAGATTAATGGGCTTTAAGCCTAGAAGGTACTATTATGATCATTTGTTATGACCAGGTACACACGGCACAGCAGATCAAGTAAATGCTGCATTAAGTCAGTAACTTGCTCTTGAACTGATTTATATCACAGTACAGAAGAATTGAACTTCTATCAGCTAAATTTTAAGAAATTAATGGGAGCATGATCTGGGAATACATGGTGGAAAGAGACCTTGGAAGAGAGCCTTTACACCTGAGTCCATGTTAATAAAACCTCAGAGTCATTTGGCAAACCAAATTTAAAGCGAAAAACAGTGGTGCTTTGAGAGAAATACACCACACTTTCAGCCTCTGGACTATGCATTCTCACTCAGAGATGTAAATCTCTTAGCCTCACCTGCAGGTGTACACCGGTCACCCTGCAGGATGGCTGTGACTGCTTGAAGAACACTTTATTAATAGTGATAACTTTATTTATAGTGATGAAGAACACTTTATTAATAGTGATAACTTTATTTATAGTGATATTCTTCTAACATTCAATCCAAGATTTTTTTTTAGGGTCAGTCTATATATATTTGTTCTTGTGCCAGTATTGTTCTTCAACTTAAACAGATCTGTTCCCTCATGGTGTTTATCCTTGAGGACAGCAATCTTAGCCCCTCCCAGCCTTCCTTTTGCAAAGTTAAATAAATCACTCCCTTCCACTATCTTTCATTACTTGGGTTCTCCTTTCCTGTTGTCACCCCTGTATTCTTCTCTGCAAATGAACTAGTTTCAGTTTAATTTTTTGCATATCTGTGACTGGAGTTTTAACTATTCCTGATGACCGCACATCATCGTCCTGCTCACCGGCTCCCCTGGAATTCTCCTGGAGGGGAATATTTCAGTCTCATTTGCCTTTTTTCATGGCTCCATCCCTTGAGCAATTTACACCCATGACCTGACCATCAAAAACGCCTTATTGTTCTCTCCCTTAACTACTTACCACTAAGAAGATGCAATCTTACAGCAAATATCTTTGTTATCAGCCCCCAAATCATGTGTTCATAACTATGCTGAATCTCCATATAGATGACGTTCTGAACCGAATCTCTCCTGAGCAGATCAAACAGTAGCAAGAGACATGCATGCATGGCTAGGAACAGTTGAAGACATGGAATGAAATTGCTAAATCTTCTTATTTAACCACAACAGGATTAAGCTTAATGCTTCCACATACAACAATAAGCATTTAGAGGGAGAGAAAAGCCAAACTTGGCAGCATCCAAGTACAGAGAAATATAAACAAATATTGTAAATCAATACACAGTGGTTAGATTCTTTTTTTCTGGTAATTTTTTTTAAGTTTGGTAAGATTTTTGTTAAACAACTAAGTACTGAATACAATGAACTTATTAAAAATTCTGCATGCTTTCATACCTCATAAAAAAGAAAAGACCAAAAAGAAACACAATTTTTACTTCCCAAAATTTGAACACATACATAGCAAGCACCAGCTTGTGCAGAAAAGTCTGTTTGAGACCAAAGTTGTAAAAAATATTTTCAAAACTTGCTGACTATTTGCATCTCCTGCCTCTTAAATGAACTTTCTGTAGTAGTGGAAGGTTTTCTCTACCTACCGTGGCAAGAAATAGTATTTCAGTGAAATGGGAATCTAGTTGCCTGTTTCTAAAGTGAATGTCCCGATGACCAAACAGAGTTACTCTTCTTCTTCCAGTTTTTAGTGTCTCACTCTTTTCTTTCTGCAGTTTCCATAAGATGGACTGTAACAGGAATAGTTGAGAGCCATTCCACACCCAGGAAGGTAGAATGCTCTTTCAGGAGGTAAAGGACATTATTTCAAATCTCAAAAATTCCTCACAGAAAATGGCAGACTTTATATTCAATAGAGTCTGATTAACCCAACCTCCCGGCAAAAGGAAAGATGACCTCTCACTGGATTTGTGAATACACTCTCCCTTTTTGCTTTTCTGACAAAACCTGGAAAGCATTCCTTTTGAACAAAGGGTTTTCCTAAGAAGTGGGGAATGAAAGCAAGGATCAAGCTTATTATTTCAGTACTGCAAACAACAAAGCATATCCATTTAATAGAAAATACGTTTTTTCTTTTAATTGTCTGCTTAAGCAGTCAAAACAGAGAACTTTTTTGCTTTTCCATATTTTAGTCATTGCAATGTCCTGCAGCTGCACATTTTGACACTTTGACAGATGCTTCCAGATCTGCCCAATGGCCGAGGAATGACTCTCTTACTTGGAAACACTGTCTGAGGCATGGGAACACATAATGCTTTTTAAAGGGGAACTGAACTAAGCTTTCCCTTACTTTTTAGATCATTATGAGTATAAAAGGGAAAGAACCATTCTCCTCTGCCTTGTTTCTTTCATCAAAATGCTCATTTCTGCCACTGGGGAATATTGGCCCTTTGATCTGATTATTTATGGAATTTTGTTATTATGCTATTACTTATTATGGAGCTGTGCCTCAGGCACTGACTTCAGCTCTTTCTAAAACTGCAGATGATCAGCTGGAATTTGCGCAACAACACCGATTTCAAAACAAGACTGTATTTGCTTGTGAATTCAAGCAAATTTAAGGGCAAAATATACCCCACATAAGGATGAATGCTTTTGAGAGTTTATATTAGAAGTTTACACTTTAGTATCACAGATCAAATCCTAGATCTTTGCTTCTTTTTCTTCACATCACTGAAGAAACAATTTGCATTTACAATACCATACCTTCTGTATTCAGTGTGGATTTTTGTGCAAAATGGCCATTTTGTTCAGAACCGCCACATCAACGCATCTGACTTCCTTAAAATGCAACCTTTCAGTCCATTTGCTTGTGTTCTGGTATGCCTTCAATCCAAAAGATATCTTCTGGCTCCAGACATCCCCCAAAGAAATACACTCCTAACTTCCTCAAAGAGGGTCAGTACTTTCTTTTTCAAAATGCTTTTTATGAACATTTACTCAAGCACCAAGACCTTTGTTTTCAATTTTAGACAGTTTAGTTCCTGTTATTTTCTGTAAAGTTCTGCAAGGTCTTGAAGGTTATCTGTCTTTTGTTCTAGCTGAGAGAACATGCTTTAGTAAGTAGGTTTAGCTAGACATCTAAAGCTGAAGTCAGTTCACCCTGTTCTAAGAACACAGGGTATTTATATTTTTTTAAATTCAAATACATTGCATGTTAGTCCTCAATCCTCAATAGATTAGTGCTATCCTGTCAAAGTAGTGACTAAATTTGCATTAAAAGAAAGTCTAAATTCTGTAAAGAATGTTTCACAAGACAAATCTTCTGAGACCATATCATTCATATGATTTGCATAAGGATAGTGTAAGCATGAAGAATTGCTTTTAATTACACCATTCAGAAGTGATTTGTAGTTGGTTTTCAATGATAATTTGGTTTATTCAGTATCTCTGAAACATTTTTATAATCGTGGCTGTTTTTCACATTTAACGGGTTGTGCTTGAATATACTTTGACTTGACAGCACACAATTGTATGCTGCAGTGCGTACAGTAGTGTACGAGATTTTGTCAAAGTCAGAAAAAGAGCTATTAGGATAAAAGATTTAAAGCAACACATCTATTTAGGCCATTTCAATGGTTCTATCCTCAGGATTAAGAAGAGGGATATGCTACTCAAGATACAACCAAAAAGTTCAGTAAGGGTTTTGAGGACAAATTTAAAGGCTGATTCAGTCTGATGAGGAGATTGTCTTGAACTCAGACAGATTTCAGTGATGTCTTTCAGGTTTTTCTGGACTTCTTTTTCCCTTGCATTGTTGCTTCCTGATGAAAGAAAGGAAGTTACAATTGATGCATCAGTGTTCTAGCTCCTGAATGCACAGAAATACCAGTTTTCTGGAAGAGCAAGTAATATTTTGGGGTTTAAAACAACATCATCCACCAGGAAAATAGGTCTACATGCATATTAAGAACTTCTAATTTTTCATGCTAAAAGTTATCATTTTTGCTCCCTGTGAAGTTTTATTGTCATGTTCCAAAAACTCAGCAGAAACTTCTAGGATTGCTCATTCACAATGCTGTGCCTTTCCATGGACACCACTGAGAGCATTTTATTCTTCCCCTGTTAGAAAATGCACCACCTGGTAAACTGCTGTTTTTTGGACATATCCTCCTTACCATATGTTTTTATTTGTGTGATACATGAGGCAGGGCCATCCTACAGACACTTGTGGGCAAGGTAGATGATGAGTTGTACTCTGCCTACATCACCTCTGTACAGAAGTGCTCTTCTCATGGCACCACAGAGCCTGGTGAATGCCCTTTTTAGGACTTCCAGGACCCTGTCAGTGAAGACAGGAGCAGCAGCAAAGCATATAATGTCTCTGCTACTCCCTAGAGGAAAACATAACTGTGGTCAGCATCCACACACATTACCTGGTGGAGTTTGTGGCTCCAGGGTGTTTGCAATGATATTTTTGCTGCCTCTGAAAAGACTTGCTAAAGTGTGTTGAGCCATGCTGCTGGAATGAGCTGATGAAATCAGGAGAAGCAACAGTTAAATGTTATATTGACATTGCCAGCAGACAAAGTGCTTGACTCCTTTTCACCTGAAGTAACCTTCTAGGGAATACTTTCTTCTGCGATTGTTTTTAATTTGTTTTGTCATGCCTAATATCCCCAGCCTTTTCAGATCACAGTCAAAACATCTTCATGCCCATCAAAAGGTCACTCAATATTTTTGGGTTAAAAAAATTACAAATGGAGATGACCTCTATCAAGTAATATGCCACCTCATCTCCTAATCAGGGGTGCATCTAGCCTGGTGCTGTGAAAAAATGCAACGATATT
This sequence comes from Hypocryptadius cinnamomeus, assembly GCA_013400635.1. Taxonomy (NCBI): domain Eukaryota; kingdom Metazoa; phylum Chordata; class Aves; order Passeriformes; family Zosteropidae; genus Hypocryptadius; species Hypocryptadius cinnamomeus. The sequence continues at coordinate 1,437 of VYZP01038925.1, read as the reverse complement.
CTTTCTGTAATTGAAAGTTGATCACAATTACAGATTTAATTGACAATCTCTGGGAAAAGAGATTTGAGATTTGAGACTTTGAAGAAGGTTTCTCAGGTGATCCTAGGCTGATTACAGATGGCCTTCTTCCATATCATTAACATTCTCAAAGTGAAGGGCTGTACCTCTACATCAGAGTTTGGCTTAGGTCATTCACAATCACTGATTCTTGGGATTCATGTTGCAAAACTTCCAGATTAACTGTTCCACTTAGCAATGTTCCAGAAGCAGAGGATTTCTTTCTGTTTCTCCTTCTGAAATAAAGGTCAGAGGAATGCTATGAACAGCCTGTACTGCTGTTTCTAGAACCATAAACATAATTTGTGGCTTTGGGAATTGTGAAATTGCCAGATCAAGTAAAAATACTGCATTATCAGAGGTAGTTCCCTTTCCTTCTTGGGACCAGGGAAATTAGTAAGTCACCATCCTTCTTTTCATCATTCAAACAGTACACTTATGTATGCAATCAATCTGTTTTTCTAAAGAATCATTTACAGACTGCTCCTCCTGCTACTCTGGGCAGTCCCTTTCCTTCACCACTGAAAACAGACACAGTTTCAATTGGAAAAATCTTACAACTACGACAAGGGGCAGACTTAAGTGTTATTGCAGTTTCACAGAATTACAGAATAAGTAAGGGACCACTGGAGGTCCTGCAGGAGCCTCCCTGCTCAAGCAGGATCCTCTAGAGCATGTTACTCAGAATTGTGTCCAAACAGCTTTTGAATATCTCCAGAGAGACTCCACCTCACAGGGCAATTTGTTCCAGTGCTGAATAACACGAACAGCAAAGAAATTCTTCCTCATGTTCATGTGAAAAGCTGTGTTCCAGTGGCTGCTTGTAGCCTCTTGTCCTATTGCCTGGCACCACCGAGAAGGGACTGGTTCTTGACACCCTCTGTTCAGACACTTATATATATCGATAAGATCCCCTCTCAGTCTCCTCCTCTCCAGGTGTATCATCAGTATGTGCTCACAAAGTCAACAGACACATGCAATAACATGCAAGAGAAGCTCCTGAAGTCAAATCAGAATGAAACAGTAAAACCACCATGATACCAAATAGGCAACATATTTTTCAATTAGCTGGAGCATGCTACTGGAAATTTTTCTGAAGCCAATACAAATTATGTGGCTTTGGTTTACCAGTATTTACTGTGGAAAAAATGCTACTCATGAAAAATTTGGACCAACTTTAGTGAAAACTATTTTCAAAGTGCAGAGAAGATTCATAAAACCTCAGAGATCTGATCTTCAAAGTATTCCTTCACTGATTGCAAAATTTATTCTTTATTCAGTGGTGATACAAAGGTGTTAACATTTAGGAACAAACTGAGGAGCTAAAATCCTACTAAAGACATGTAAGTGAATAGTCACATGAATGTACTTGTGCTGCAA